>JAYKKM010000270.1:1892500-1930000 GCA_035772405.1 Chrysogorgia sp. JL179-B06 | reverse complement strand
GACAAATGCTGAGTTCTACTTACCGCCGATGTCGTTTATTTCACGAAGGCTATCCTTTCTCGGTTGATCGTCGTCATTTGTGTCCCATTGTGTCCCGGCATTGTCGTGCCGTGTCGATCTCACTTTTCCGAAGAAAAACTGTTGGAGGTCTTTCATTGTAAACGCCGCGGCGTAGCTTGTCGTGTGATTTCCACGATTGTTACTTTGTTGAGAGTCGTGCAGCGGGGTGGTTGATAATGGCATTGCTGAGCAATTGCTAACCTGACTCATTGAGACTTGTTGGGAACCCATAATCCCCTAAAGACAATCAAAGAAAAGACCAGAGGTATATAAGTAACGAAGACTGCATGCGGCAACGCTTTAACTCCTGTTATCACGGCCTAGTTTCACATTTTGACAGGATTTTTTTAATGGATATCTTATCTAAATCAGACGGCCGAGCCGTACGAGTCTTCAAATGCTGCATGTGTTTACATAGGACGAACTGTAGCGATACCGAGATAAACAGAGGGTTAATCCAATTTCGAAGACATGGGCCTTGGCTTTCGATAATACACAATCAAGACCGCGCAGATTCTAACGTGCCGCATTAAAAAAAATCGCATTTGAAATCGTGCAGAAATAACGGTGCATTACATGCGCCAATTTCTCTGAAACCACGCATTATATTGTGTTAAAATCCGTTAGAATAAATAGTCTTGGGTCGTATCATATTAAGATATTCTCCAACACAAACGAGGATGCAAATGCCGAATGTAGGGTGATGTGCACTTCATTTGAAAATGTAAAAATGTACACGTTCTTGGTAGATATTTAGGGCAGTCGTCGTTGAGTAAGGGGGGCGTTACAAACACGAATTCTGTCCGACCGTTGCAAGTCAGTGCCGAAAATTGCAAACGATTGAACACTTTTTGCAAGGAGAAACGTGTTCATGAGCTGATGCGCGTGAGTGACGATTTGAAAATCTTTATTTTCGTGATTCCACGTGGTAAAAAAATTAAACTAAAAAACCGTGCCACAAGAAACTATTAAATTAAAACTGGCTGTGAAGAAAAACAATATGCTTTATGAATGACACTTACTGATTAACGTAACACGTTTGGGCCTATAAAGGAAATTACAAAAAACTGTCGTGTTTTTGGCTTATTAAGTAAAACAACTCAAACTTGTCTCCCCGTCAATTTCCTTTGCGGGTGATCAAACAATCGTTATTGGTGGCGCAGCCCATCATGAGTAAGCGACTCCAAGCGCACCCTTTTAGTTCCCCAGTTTGCGAGAGATTTTCATTGGTGATTTTCACAACAAGATGTTAAATTAAATCTGTTTGCTTTGAAAGTTTAATAAACAGTAACTGATACTCTGAAACTGAAGTCAATAAAAATGGCTCTGGTGCTGTGTGATGTTGGCTCGATTGCGCATTTGCGCGCACGAGTTTTGCGAGGAGGGATAGAAAATGTTGCCGCATATAGGGCTTTTAATAGAATGTCGAACCCAGTACGCAAATGTATAACTGAGGGACTCACCTTGACCGAAAAATCCGTGTCTCGTTTAATACTCGATATTCTTTCTGAATCGCTTGCATCTGGTAAAATGACGGGGCGCATCATTTTAATATGATCAATCCGGGGAAGTTTTGTAAGCGCGCGATATCTGCCACGTCTGTCTTGGGCGAAGCCGACTTCTCAAATTCTCTAAGCTGTCGTCGTGCACGGCGCGATGCGAATTTTTTTGATTGATGTTGTTTTAAATTTGTGAAGCGCTTTCCAAACCTGTCACTTACTCTGAAATGACGTCATTTCAACACTATGGCTCGTCGCCGTCGCAGCGTGATGCTACTCGGGATATTTGTCTTGTCTTGCAGACTAATTGCCATCTGACGGCGTTTCATTCAAGCACACACGGGAAATAGCTAGTGGTTGGTACAATCACAGGTGGCACATTGGTTAATGACCCGAAGCCTATTGGCAAAGCTAACGTTGAAGACTAAGCGGAAATCCATTGTATCGTAAATTCTTTTAATAGGGGTTGATCATTTGATCGCGCCGGTTTATGTGTAACCATAGGTGTAACTGGAGTAGCAGACAAAAAGGGTCAGCCAAATATTCGCGATCTGTCAATAACTAAGATTAAAGATTCATCCTGAGTTTTCGACACATCAACACTTCGTTGAAAATGATGAGAAAAACAAATGCTTAGACGTTAAGCTCCCCCGACAACTTTCTTCTACTGATCATAATACCGCATTTTCATAAGTGCCTTGCTTATAATTCTGCCGGCTTATTCAACACATGAGCGCAGCAACTTGCAGAAATCCAGGATTGCGACCAATGGTTATATTTACTACTTTAGTAAACAACAACGGTGCTTTTCAGCTGGCAAGATATCTCAAAGAATTTCTAATGAAAATATCGAAAAGATTAGGGAATTTTGAATTTCGAAATGTTAGACAGAAATTGTTATATTTCGACAGATCATGTTGTGTTATTCATATTTTAACACTGTCTGTATGGAGTTTTGTTTATGTGCAAGGTCATTGTATCAAAGTACCGAGTCTTTGATGTCTTTCGGGGGTTGATTGTTACATTGGACGATGTTTTACCCAACATGTTACCGAACAAGCGTGTAAAAGGCGTTTCAGCGCAGCATTCATGACCATATCATTCTGAATGACAATCGTATCGTGTAGATATGTCTTAAATATGACATAAAAGTGTTCTTCTGCGTAAGCAGTGTCAAAATACGAATAAAAATTCTAAAAGCTTGGTATATACTCCTAGCCAAAATACGTGAAAATTATTGGTCTAACGTTTTTTGACGAAGGGCGTTCGCTCGAAAATTATAGAAACCTGGGTTTTAATAGAGTCGATCTGCAGACGGGAGTCCAATCGCGGCTTGTTTGTCATGGATGGTAAAAGGCCAAGGTTACGGCAAATGATCATATCGGTAGATCAATGTGCTTGCTACTCATGAGAGCTTCAAGATAACATTAATTTCAGACTCACTCCAAAATACACATAGATTAGAGATTAAAGATTACGACCCGCCGCACCTGTGTGTATTGTTCGCGCAAAAAATGAACAACAATTCAGAAGAATATTTTCGAAGCCTCGATGGAAATCGAACGCGTGAACCTGCTGGTAAAATTCCCGAACCATTTCCGACTCGTCAACTGACACAAAATATAGCTGATTTGAGAATCGCGATACTCTGCTGCCACAATACTGTATGTACCAGACTGCAAGGGAACAAATGAATGTGTCTCGTCTCCCAGGACCTCCCCCACACAGATTTGGCGAACGGGGATTCAACCCTTAGGGACTTAGGGACAGATAACGACTGTAAGTGTAAATGAGATCGAGAATAGGTTTTCTCTTTCCGTTTTGGCCATATTGCATGTGTAGGCGCTTTATCTTTTGTACGCATCTGTTTCCGAGATAAACCTGAAATATTTCTTTTCCATGTAGTTCATTGTTTTGTCTTGAAGTGTTAATAACACCATTTATTTTTCTGGCCGTATTCAAGAAAATCACGCTCTCTGGACCGCTTGTTAGAAAGCTACGCACCTATTCACGTGACGTCATAACCAAGTGCGCGCCAGAACCATGTTGAGCCCGCCAACACCACTAACCCAGTGGTAACATGTTCGTCGTAAATATTACGAACTATTTCGCCAAACGGTCGGAACTCGGAAAGCGAAAGAAAATATATCCAGTTAATACGGTAGATTCTCAAACGCTTGAAAAGAATGCCATCATAATCGAGGACAACTCCAGATTATCCTTGTGTGTCGAACCATAACATTTTGTCCCGCAACTTGTGAAGGAGTATCAACAAAAAGCTTTTCTGCTTGAACGTTGTTGCGGTTGATATTTCGAAATCCCGAATAACGTCGTGTATCTATTTTACATATCCGTTGTGACTATCGATCACAAAATCGAATAGTTACTTGTCGTTTGCAAATAACGCTCGTAAATCTACCGCTCATTATTTCAAAATATGTAAATAGTTAGTATCTTTATACGCGCACGTGCCGGAAGAGCGTTCATGCAGAAGAATACATGGCAAACTCTCAATCCTAGACCAGTAAATTCGACGTTATTCGGGATTTCGAAATATCAACCGCAACAACGTATGCTTATTGCTGCGAGGTTTCAGACGAAGGATTTCAGAAGTCTGTCTGTATTTTCGTGGCGGCCATCTTGAACGGACCGCTATATAGTTTTACTGTAGGCGACAAAGACTATCTGTCTCTGATTCCGGCTAGCTTCATAGTTACTGTTATGGAGCCTTAGTTTGTGGCAGTGTTCTATATTATGAGAAAATCTTGGACAACTGATTCATTTTAGCATCTTAAAAGATCAGAGACAGATAGTCTCTGTCGCCTATAGTAAAACTATATAACGTGGTCGCCACGAGCTACGAGATCAGCAGTGGTTGGTGTACCTCAACAACCACAACATGGCCGCCATGCTCTCAACTGTCTTTTGGATCTTTCATCTTTGTCTTTTGGATCATTGACTGAAACCCATCCATAGTACAACATTGAGAAACAACAGCTATCTATTTTATTTACATATATTAATTTTTAAATATACATAATATAAATATATATATTACAGTACATATATTATCATGTCTTGCTAGCTATTGTCTCTCTTATCTGCCTATCAAGTTCAGAGATAATTCTGTCCTCTGTCGTGTACACTCCAGTTTGTAACAACGTATCCCGTTCTTCAATCAGTTTTGCAATTCTTGAATCAAGTTCCTCTTTTCGCTGCATCTCCTCTCTCTCACGGGCGGCCATAACCGCCCTCTCGGCGTCCTGTTGGGAATGAAGCCTGTGTTGTTGAGACGCTGCTTCTTGTTGTTTGGAAAGTTCTTGTTCTTTTAACCTAGGATTAACATGACATTAAAACATGATTATCAAAGTCGGTTTTCTTTGTTCTTCAGCGAAGAACCTTTTAAAAAGTTAAAAAGTAGAGTGCTGCGTAGGCAGTGTTTTGGATATATATAGCAAAGTGAAAAGGTGGTAAACACTAAACTGCCAAGATTTTTAGGAACGAAATACTGACGTTTCTAGCGGAGCCCTTCATCAGAGTCTCTGATGAAGGGCCGCATATAACTAGAAACTGACATATAAGAAACTACAGCCTGCAAGTAGAAAGAATCTTTCCTCCTTTATAAGAAACTAAACAGCCTGTTATATGTGATCAGTTTCTTATATGTGAAAAAATACGAAAGTTTGCTACAAAATTGAACTGAACTGAGTGATATATATGTTACACAGCTCATCTTAACTTACTTCAGTTTTAAAAAGAATAATCTGGAAAACCTTCTGGCTGAATTAAATCGTCATCACTGCCATCAGCAGTCCTAAGTAATCCAGTTTTTTGGAAACGTTTCCTTCACGCATAAAGTTAGTTTCTTATTGTACATATAAGAAATCGGCCAGCCTCTGTTTGAAATGTTGCCTTGTGTCTAAGAAACTGAACAGCCTGATTTCAAAAAATCGGTTTCTTATATGCGGGGACTTACTGTATTTCGTTACGACCCATGATGTAAATTACAACCTACAGAAAAAACAATACACCCGAACTAAACTCAGCCCGATCTGAACTCAGGCCAGCATCAGTTAAACATCTGGGAGTGTTAGACGTCGGACGTTTAAATAGGTGTTTGAGAGGGTTCGAGTTTGGTATAAGCCACCGGGGTTTTTCACGTTCTCCTGCATGTAAAGCTATAGTCGGGATAAAAGATCTCACCTATTCAACTCCGTTCTTATTTTTTCTAATTCTTCCTTCTCAGTGTTGGCTATCTAAAGAAGAAAGACGAAAAAGTACTTTATGCAGGTTGGTGCATGACAGTGAGGGTTAAAATAAGCAATCTGATTGGGTGTCATTAGGTTGGCGGGAAAACTCTGATTCAATTTGAAGACAAAATTGAAGACAACAGTCTCCACTAATGCAAAGCGAATCGTACTAGTTACCCCGCTCGTAGGGATAACGGGGGCACGCGAGGATGCGAGGCAGTAAAGTGGGATGGGCCAATGCGGAATTCACAAACCTCTTTCTCTTCGGCTGCTAAGAATCGTATCCGCATTTGTTCCAGTTCCTTTTCCTGTTGTTTCAGCCTTGCTTTCGCCGCCGTCTGTTCGTTTTGTTTAACCTTTCCTAATTCTCGCAACGCTTTACTCCATTGCTGTTTGTAATGGATTTTCGATTTATTGGAACTTTCCAGCTTCCGTTCTAATTCGACCTATATGTAGAAAGACATTATTACATGACCAGATACGAATTTATTTTCTCGCGAGTCGCGTTGATAATATACAATTATTGGATGAGGCTGAGCATGCTATCAAGAATTATCCAGACCGAGGTCAATGTTATCTACCGAAGGCTGAGGCAGATAACACTGACAGAGGTCTGGATAATTCTTGATATCATGTGTGAGCCGAATCCAATAATTGTTTTATTAGACACTTATAAATGTCTAAGAAGCCTTTAGGGAGTTTAGGAAGTAAGCCACGCAAAGACAATTACGTCACCTACAGACAATTTTTGATATTTTGTAGGTGGCAAGACATCGAGAATTGTCTGTAGGTTTTTTAGCTAATCACAATCGAGATTGTATGAGTATTGTGTAATAATATCTCTTAAAATGATATCTCTACTCATGTTAGCGGTGAAGACATTGTTTTTTCTTCACATGTCAATATATATTAAACAATTACTGGATTATAGTTAGGTTAGGTAGTTGTAACTTGAAGTTAGTAAAGTTGTATAGGTTTTGCTGTGCATGCAAGCTGTGTTATGTTGTCAATACTCCGCTCCAGACAGGACTCGAACCCGCGAAAGTATCGGACAACAACGACGAGCAAGCTATTATCTATAGGCAATGGCGTTATAGCAATCGTCATGATGACGTCATAATCATCTACATGCTAACAACCAATCAAAATCGAGAGTGAAAAATGCATAACATATATTCTTGGCTGTTTCATCGATTTCAAAAAACAGAACATTACATGACCGCTTGGAGTGTAGCAATATCTCTTGCGAAGCAACAAGTGAGATTATTCGAAGTGAGAGATCAAGACGAGAAGATAAAGCACCGTATCCATGCTAGGTCGTGTAATATCCTCCATATATGGTATAATACAAAATATGATTATGAATCAGCAGGCTAACCTTTTCCACTCTGAAAAGGCTTAACTCGGCTTCGAGTTTCATTTCTGGTTTGGTCATCTGTTGTTCCTTGTAAGTCAAAAGTTCATTTTCTTTTTCTTGGAAACGCTTCTCCGCTTCACGTAGCTACAGTAGAACAGAACACAGAAACATATGTCGTAACGTAATCGAAGTAAATAAAGATAAGACTGCCCAGCTCAATATACGTAAATGTATTGGCAATTGCCATAATAATATGGAAACAAGTCAAGTTTTAGAACATATTTACTAACGTTGCTGTTTGCGGTTATCGTTACCACCGCTGTGACCTTATTTACTAACGAAACGTTAATAAATATGTTCTAAAACATGACATGAGCTGGGCTCATTAAGAACGAGCTACAATAGAACTTGTGATGCAGCTTTTTGCAAACTGGAAATGTTAGTGTGCCATCGTACCTGCTGTACTACCTTCTCCTTTTGTTGCTCTGCGTCTCGAACTTTCGCTCTAACGAAAAAATGAAAATTTCTGAACATCTATTTCACCAAAATCTTCTCCACGATTCTCTTATCTTGTATAAAAATCATTGCTCTCAACAACTTAAATAAATATTTATCTGTATTTTTTCTTTTAAAGAAACCCCTTCTTGTCTACAGTATACTATATTTTCCTCTTTTTCCATCATTCCGCCTTTCTTCTTCTCTCTAACTGTACTTCCTACCACGGTTTAGTATCTAGCTTCTTGTCTTTTAAATATCATGGGTAGTAAATATACAGTACCTCTCCATTTCAACTTGATGTTGACAATCTTCTTTCATTCGACGGGATGCTTCCCGTAACTCCACCATCTTTCTCTCGTGTTCTCTCTTATGCTCGTCTTTCGTCCTCAGCAACTGTATTAACATACAATGACATATTTGTCTGGATTATGTCATTACATATCGAAATGGTGGGCATTTGAGCTTACCACATTCACTGCAGCAATGTTTATATACAAAGTATACAAATCAAAATCAATTTGCGTTTCACTCTCTGATGAAGCACCTTCACTGAAATCATTAGACCTCCTACACACTATTTCGGTAGTACACCAACCTTTTGGAGTATTTATTTGTATTTCTACACTACCTACAGAGTACAACACTTTTATACAAATATAGATACTAGGTATTTAGGCAATTTAATTTATTTGATGAATTGTTGATTTTTATCAAATTCATTAAAAAGACCTGTCTCTACAATATCCATATTTCACCTCAGTCTCACTGGTGACAAGTTGTTTTTCTCGTTTCTCTAGTTCAATTATAGATCGCTTTAGTTTTTCTTCCAGTTGTGCGTATTCTTCAATCTAAAGCAGAAAAGAGACATTAGTATGATGTAGTAAAGGTACTTCTTTCCTCCATCTTTTTGAAGATGATAAACTTCTTCTTTTCATATGAAAGACAAATTTCACGAAACAGACACCAAGTAGTTGGAGGAGACATTAAATCATTATTTTGTACATTGGATTTCCTGCATGAAATATGTCATGTCCCTCTGAAACGGGCAGCAAGGTCCGAATTAGCGCTTCGCAAATCGCAAATTGCGAGGCGATTGTGAAAATTTCGAAAATCTCCGAAGTGATTTTTTTTTGAGAATTGCGAAGCTGATTTTAAGTAACCAAGTTCACCGTGGACGCGACGCAAGTGATACACTACGTGGAAAGACGTTACGCTACGTTTTAAGGCGTTACGCTATACGTTTAAGACGTTGCGCTAAGTTGTAAGACGCTACGCTAAAGTAAGACGCTACGCTAAATTGTAAGACGCTACATAACGTTGTACGACACTATACGTAAAGTTACGCTACTTTGTGACACTAAAGAAAAATGCGAAGCTGTTTTGGAGCGCTAATTCGGACGCTATAGGCAGTAGAAGAGCGTTCCTAAAGTGCCGTCTGTCTTAGAGTGTTGATTGTATGAAGTACCTTCTTCTTGGTCAATATCTCTCTTTCTTTATCTCGTTTTTTCCATTCATCTGCCAATGTCTTCATATGCTGGATCTCTTTGTTTTTGAGCTAAAAAAATTTACCCAATTTTAAAAGCGAGACACTGCAGGGGTACAGTATTTTACAAAGTTTGCATCAAGTCAAAGAGTGAAAAATCTCTAAAGTATACTTGAGTGGTGAAGAGTTCCTGCTGTTGTTGTTTCCACATTTCTAGTTCAAGTGCTGTTTGGTACTCTGCCATTTTCCTGGGGTCATTTGCTGGCTTTTCTGGTAAACTTCGTTGGGGGGTACTATCCATACTTGAAAGAGACTAAAACATTAAACACTTCCTACAGTTACATGTAGGTTGAACCATTTTAAATTTACCTAAACACTGATTTTCAAGTCATGAATCTAACGTCCCAGGCTGTAGCAAGATAATAATTTATTTCACGTCAATAACGTAGGTGGTCACCCAAACCTCCGAGCCAAGGGCTCATGAGCAATTCCATGTAACGGACATTACACAGTTTGTCAAATGTTGAAAACTAATTTGATACATTTCTTCCACTTTTACCATTGTTTCATTTTGAATTAGAAATTCTGATAAGTGAACAACAATTGATGTTCAACTTACTAATTTTTCAGAGTGTTTTGGAAAATGTCATATATTTACAATCACAATATTTTGCGTAACGGACATTACTCCAGAAAAGACATGCCTATTTTAGTACTTTTTCAAAGAACATATCTTCTCAATTACAATGATTGTTACAACAAAACACCTAAATTATGAATCCATTTGTACATACTTTAAAATTATTTGTACATGTTGGATAAAATGTTACGTTTTTTTGAAATAAATAACAAATTTGTGTGTAGCGGACATTACACAGAAGCCGTAACGGACATTACACTTTTGTCTCATGCTTCTTTATTAATATTTGTCCCCAAAGTTACCCAATTTGATAGGGGATTGGATTTAAAACAAATTTAATCCATTGTAATATTTTCAACAATCAACCAAATACTGCTTTTTGCTTTTTTAAGCATAGTATGCACACATTGTAAATGTTATGCACACATTGTAAATGTTTTGTAAAAACCTTAATTTCATGTAAAATTGTAACTTATTGTAGAGGTAAATTTGAAGAATTACAACACTGTATGTATTTGGATGTTGGCAATAAAGTTAGACGTTTTTATAGCTAAAAAGCATAAAGAGGATAAAATTTCCTTAGCTTACAGTTAGCTTGAACCATTTTAAATTTACCTAAACACTGATTTTCAAGTCATGAATCTAACGGCCCAGGCTGTAGCAGGATGATGATTTATTTCACGTCAATAACGTAGGTGGTCACCCAAACCCCCGAGTTCATGTATAAAATGATCAACAAATAAAGTTGATCATTATGTGTACCTCTACTCCATTATCATATGCCTGCAAAAGTTCAGGTGTCATTGGTCCAAGATCTTCCAGTCCTAATACAACATGTATTTCTCCAATTGGTTTTCTTAATAGCAGGAAAAATGAAGGAATAATTTGAATACATTTATTGAGGATACAACCAGAGGTGCAGCATTGAATGGGGGATGGGAGGGGGTTAAATTGAACTGTAGAAGTGTCGCAACATTTTCTGTAAGATTGTACCATCACTCCATCAGTGACCAATAAAGGGGTTGTCCTTAATCGTACCCATCATCATCAATTACATGAACTCTTTCACTTAAAATCTGTCCATAAGTGCTTTGTTTTCCAGATCTCTATAAAAACAGCAGATTAAAACATTATTCAGTTGTTAAATAAATGGTTCTAAAACATGTGAAGCAACTGGTAATAAATATTGCACAACAGATGATTCTTAGGTAAAAGGCATCATTGATAAACCACCACTAGACAGCAATAAAAAAAGAATAGAGTTTAATCACTCTATATAATTTATATATACATGTACTCTGATGATAATGCAAGTTAAAGTGATTATAATGTCTGTGGGAATTTAACATATTTGTAATCTATGGATTCTCCCGAGTTAAATTGTAATATATCTTGTCAGCCGAAAATTTCATCCTCATGGACTATTTTGCTGTTAAAGTTGACGGAAATGACATCATAGAGGGCATCTGTAAAGAGGTTTTCATGTACAGATGCCCACTATGACCATCACTTCCATCAACTTTAACAGCAAAAAGTCTATGAAGATGAAATTTTCAGCTGGCAAGATATATTACAATTTATCTCAGGAGAATCCATACATTACAAATATGTTAAATCCCCACAGATGTTATATGCACTTTAAAGTGTTTATCTCACATTTGGGGATTTTACATATTCGTAATAGTTGGGTCTTCCTGAGCAAAATCATAATATATCTTGCCAGCCAAAAATTTCATCTTCATGGACTTTTTTGCTGTTAAAGTTACTGGATGTGATGTCACAAGAGGTATTTTTGTGGCAAGTAACAAAAGAAAATTAGGTTGGAATGCCTCTTGTGACATCACATCCGGTAACTCTAACAGCAAAAAAGTCCACGAAGATGAATGTTATGGATATGTAAAATCCCCAAACATGAGATAACAAAAGTATAAACAAAACATTATCGTCATTAAATTCTGTTTTTTCTTGTTTTCTTGTTGTGGTTTATTGACAATACCTGTAAGTACTGTACTTAGAATCTTCCGCTAGGAAATTACTTAGAATCTTCCGCTAGGAAATTACTTAGAATCTTCCGCTAGGAAATTATATTTGTTACCAGAGTTTTATTGCATAGATCAACATGTCAAGTACTGTATTGTACGGGTAATGGCATTTCACCAGCCTGCTTACATACCACAGCTTTGAGTTTCTTAGCAGCAAACACGTGAGCCAGTGTTACCGTGGCAGTACCAAGTAGTACATCCTTTGTGAGAGGATCACGATGCCAAACCTCAATGACGAGAGGGACTCTAGAATAAAGAGGAGGATCATGTGATGTGTTCAGATGGCGAGATCAGACTCGTTAAAAGTTCAACCATTCTTACCTGGACAGAGTTTCCTTCAACACAGTTGGATTTGTTGCAAAATCAAAAGCGCAAAAGGACTTTGGCAACAGGACTTCCATATGTTGGCGGACTTCAATTGGAGGACTAGTGATGACTGGACCAGCACTTCCAAAGAATGGATAGGAGTACCTGGTTGGAAATATTCAAGAAAAGTAATATCTCTAGGGAAGAAGCCTTAAACATTTTTGGAGCACTAAAGTTAATAGCATTGAACCTGTCCTAATGTCTTACTTCAAATAACAATTGACTGAGGCTGTTACTTGCAAATCTCGAATACTTCGTAAATCCACAGAGTAGCAGAAATGGTGTAAGGCATTTTTCATGTCTTCTTTATCTTGTTCCTTTTGTCGCATGGCTGGTGATCTCTAAAGAAAAGTGAGACAGTTATCAATGAGTTAGCTCTGCGAACCATCTGTCATGTCCAATAATCATTGTATTTCACTGGGAATCAAAAACTATATTTCACATAACAGTACTTGCAGTACGATGCAACACAACACAATAGAGTACAATGCAATGCAATTATACATTATAGTGTAGTCAATTGCAGCAGTGTACAGGATTAGTAGAATACACTATTTTACTATACTGTGAAAGGTAATTTCTCACCACCTTGGTTGACACTGGGTTTATCATTTCCTCTCTGTTTTCTTTGTCCTCTTTACTATATCCACTTGTCTTATCATGATAATTTCTGACCAGTTGTTCAGAAACTGGGTGCTGCTCAGGCTCCTCTTGTGGTTTCTAATTGACATAGATTATACAAATAAAATAACAACTGATATTGATACATGACCCTAATAATGGATGAAAATTTCCACTACTGTAGTTGAATCTCAGCTGGTACTGTGAAAGAGTGAAAGAGTTGAGCCAGCAAAACTTACTTCATGATTATTGCCTGGACTAACAGGCTGCTTAGACTGTTGAGTAGCAGACACACTCGTTTCTTCATATTTCAATAATACCGACACAACAACACCAGGTATTTCACTCTTTTCACAAACTTTTTCTTGATCATGAGATTCAAGTGGAAACAAGGCTTCAATAACTGAAGGCAAAATTAACTGTTGGTCACTGCCCAGTAAAGACTGCAGTGAAATCACAGCTGATCCTAAGGGATGACCTCCACAGTACAGTGTGATCTACAAAAATAAAGGAATTTAACCCTTTAACTTTTATGCTTTAGTATTCCCCGTGTTGGTCTCCAAACCTTTTTTATTGTACATGTACTAGTTGGGAAAGTCACCTTAAAAACATCTTAGTTTATCTTTCCTTTATTCTCATTACCCATAGAGAAAACAAATAATTTCCCAACGTAACCAGGTGATAAATCAGACATAGTTTGGTGCTGCTCTGGCTTTAAAAACCTTTTTTTGAACGTGTATAACTTTAAAAGTTACTGTCCATGACCCAATGTTTCAACACTCCAATCTATCGCCGATCGTTTGTAAAGTTAGGATCCCTATTTATACCCTCGTAGAACCGATGATGATGTTATTTATTAACAAGATGCAAATAAGCTTCTGGTCTGTCATCACGATTCAATGGGGCGTGGGTACTATTGATATGCCAGCCTCCAGACAACGTCTGATGGTACTGCGGATTAGTGGTAATAATTTTGGAATTTTCCCATGCAATCTCATGGTTGTTTACACGCATGTGCTCCGACAAAGCACACATACGAAAAATTTACTCTAGATCACAGTCATTGCACAGAATGGAATAAATATTAGCAACTTTACTCTGTTTCTTTCGCATTTTGGGGAGAAGTTGATCACCCCTGTGGCATAAAGAGTTAACAATGTCCCAGATTCACATATAATTCACTAGCTTTTTACTTTTTCTACAGTACCATGGTATTTCCACCAGGTTTTGTTCACATACTGTTGAGGGAATACAAACCTGAATTCCTGGAAAATTTTGCAGGAAAATTTGAAGGATTTCTTGCTGGGCACTTATTCGTACTGAAGCACGTTCAGGTGAAAAGCTTGGTTGAAGTAAGTCAGAGAAGATGTCACTTGAGACAATGTTGCCAAACAATGTGTACTGAAAATAAAAACCTTGTCCATCTGGTACAACAAACGATGATGGGATAAGCTGAAAATGACAAACAAAGAATTTACGTATTTGAAAAAAGTGGAGAAAAAAGTGTGTGAATGGATTAATGGTAGCATATGTAGATAGAAATGCTGAGTGCGTTGTAGTTAACATAAACATTGAATAGCTTTTGTGGTTGAAGTACAATTCTTTAGTATATACTGAAAAGCAACCTGATAGCAAGTCATTTCCTACCTTTGCAAGCTTAGAAGCAACGCCAATGGTGACAGACAACAGAAAGATCTGGTTTGTGTCAGCAATGGGTCCAAGTTGATAGTAACCCTTTTGTTCAAATAAAATAGGCTGGAGACTAGCTGGATCAATTTCTATCCCTAAAAATTATGAAAGGTCATCATAATACCAGTACTGTAATTCTGCATAGTTAGTTGAATAATGTACACTACATAAACTTGAGCTAATGAATTGTAAAGCACTAGGCAGCATGCACAGTCCCTTGGTCTTTGTATACAGTCTTTATATAAAGTTTTTATATAAAGTTTTTCTATTCTTTAATTCTACTGTGAATTTGGTTGGATTTAATTATATGTTTACCCTATGGTTATTGTTACAAAACAGTGGCTTTAAGTTGAATTATACTCTAAAAGGTTGGTGTACTGGCGCATTCAAAATTTAACATGAGCGGTCAATCGCGCACTGTTTAAATATCCATAAAGTGCGACTTTGATGGTTTGGTACACTATGTTGAAAGATGTTACGCTACGTTTTAATGATTACGCTTTTGTAAAACGTTACGCTAAGTTGTAAAGTTGTAAGACATTACGCTACGTGGAAAGACGTCATGTTACGTTGTAAGATGTTTTAAAAGCTATGTTGTAAAATGTTTTATAAAATAACATGTATGCAACGCAAGCTCTGATTGGTCAATACGGCCATCCAAACACGGAAATTTCCCGCCAAAATTTTACTCAAGTTTGTGTTGCTCGTGCGCTCGTATTATTTTATAAAATAAATACCTAATGGTTTTTCCGTGTTTGGATAGCCTGATCCAAATTGGGATGTTGCTCGACTTTTGAAAAGCTAAAAACACTCGCCTAGTGTTTGTTTACGCTTTTCTCAAGTCTCGCAACTTCCCGCGTGTTTGGATCAGGCCATCCAAACACGGAAACCATTAGGTATTTCTTTAATGCAACGTTGTAAAACGTTATGCAACATTGTAAGACACTACGCAACGTTGGGAGATGTTACGCTACATTGCATGTGACACTAAAGAAAAATGCAAAGCTGTTTTGGAGCGCTAATTAGGACCATGATAGATTTCCCTAGCAGTAATAATCAGCTATTTTATGTTTAGTTATTGTTATTCTCAGACAAGTTGTTTTATCTTCAAGTGTCGCTCATCTAGTAAAAACAGAGATTTACGTGCGCCATTTTTTGCACTCTTGACAGCTGCGGGGCACATGCCTGAGTGCTCGCACGCGTCCCAGGCCTGACTGCCAAAATAGACTATAATGTGAAGGAAAAAACTCAATATCCAACCTGGTTTACTGGGTGTTGAATGCTGTGGGGCAGTATTTTCTCCATCTTTCTTTAATGAGTCATCTTCCAAAGTTAACCGTAATTGTACCTCTGGTTTCTGTCTTTGGTACTTGCTGTTAAGAAGTGGAAACCACTGTGGGTGCTGGAAATCCAATTGCAAAATATTTATCTGACAAATCAAGTTTCCAGTCCTTATAGACTAAGTCTAATAGTACAGTTTATTCAACTATTTTTATGATCATTATCTTTTCTAATATCCAATCTAGCATATTCAAGGTTACAATATATAAACAAATACCATTAAAAACATTACCTGCAATTTAGCTTGAGCTGATCGTAAATCAAGAATGATATAGCCAACAAGTTCTTTTTGTGATAAAGATGAGTTGATAGCGTAACACTATAAAAATTAAAATAGGTAGCACATTTTGACTTGAGTTACAAGATTATAATATTTAGAAGCAGTTATAAATATCATAATTACACAAATGATGTGAGCTGAAGAAACGTAGATGCAGAATGACCCATATACTCATATAGGCCTGCATATTAAAATGTTATTGAATTTTGTATTAAATATAATAACAAGCACCACAAGCAGGTGGAGTAGAAAATCTACCTGAAAATTTACAGTAATATTCATGTCACCAAGGCAGTGCCACAAATACAGTATCCCACGGATTTACATCATATTTTTTGCCCATGAGCGGCACCTTGGCACATCACGTCTTCCTCATGGTGTGAAAATGTTACATCATGGGCGGCGGATGAAGATGACATTTATCCTGGTCAGCGGCTTTAGTACTAACATTAGTACTGGTAATAGGACTTTTACTTAGCTTTTCTGTATCACAGGGGTTACGGTTAGAAAACCCATTGGGGCAGGGGTTAGGATCTAAGTTGTTTTGGGATTTGCATGCAGTTCTATGATGTACTCGCAGACACTAAAAAAGATTGTCCAGAAGACGATTGCTTGCTGCTGACCAGGATAAATGGCATACTCACCCTCCCTCTACACCCGTGATGTAACGTTACCCCCCAGGGGCTTATGGGCACAATGAATGGGATAGTGTGGGTCGATCACCACCACCTACTTAAATGAACAAATTTGTGATTGGTTGATTAAAAGAATAAAACAATAGAATCAACCACAAAGAAACCAATGACTAACCCGCTAGGGTGCATTCCAAGGGCCTGCATTCCAAGGGGAATATGAGCAACTTCGTCCCGCCGGAGAAATCCGCTCATATTACCAGGCTGCTCATATCTGCAGAAAATTACGGAATGCACACAACCACTTTTGTTCCATTCAACAAAATCACAAAACCTGTTCATTTTAGGTCGGTACTTATCAGATAGTGTAAAGTGTGAAGTGTCAAGACCTGCTAACCTGTAGTTTTATTGGTGTTCTTTGTAGTTTGTGTTGATGAAATGCCTTCTTATCAAGCTCCCATGCCAGCTCTGTTGTAAAGTGTGGGCTTTCAGAATGTTCTATTGGATCTGTAGACAATGGCTCACCGTCAAATTTTGCTTCGATGGTAAGTTTGTGTTTTGGACGTCGAGGAAACCTTCGCCCTAATAATTAAATAATTATTTTTTGCCTAAATACTCTGAAATCAGGCTAGGGGTAGCCTCGTATAAACTAAAAATCGAGAAAATGCATGCATAATGTAATTTAAATACGTAACGATATGAAACATAAATTAAAATGAAAGATTATCACCTTCAAGAATAGATACCACCAATAATATCTGATTAGGTACAGCCATATAGTGCTTATATGGTCTTCACTTTCTCCTTATTTTATTATCATTTAGAAACCGCCATTTTGTAAACTGTTTCGATACTTCATCTTAGTTAAATATAGTGTATCTCCGCGCGACAGGTTCGACAATTTTAGGGATATTTAGGGTAGGACTAGGGATATTTAGGGTTAGGAATAGGGATATTTAGGGTTAGGGTTTTTTATATTTTAGGGTTATGTTAAATAAGTTCGGACAACAAACAGCCAATCAAAAGGAGACAACATAAGTCGGTGTCTGACCTATGTTCTTTTTGATGTTTATTTATGTTTATTTATATGTTTATTTATATATTCATTTATATGTTTATTTATGTTTTTATGTTTATTTATATGTTTATTTATATTCATTTATATGTTTATTTATATGTTTATTTTTATATTAATTGATGTTTATTTATATGTTTATTTATATGTTTAACAGTTTATTTATGTTTATTTATGTTTATTTATGTTTATATTTATTTATATGTTTATTTATATGTTTATTTATGTTTATTTATATGTTTATTTATATTTATTTACGTTTATTTATATATTTATTTACGTTTATTTATGTTTATTTATGTTTATTTATGTTTATTTATGTTTATTTATATATTCACTTATATGTTTATTCATATGTTTATTTATATGTTTATTTATATGTTTATTTATGTTTATTTATATGTTTATTTATGTTTATGTTTATTGTTTATTTATGTTTATTTATATGTTTATTTATGTTTATTTATATGTTTATTTATGTTTATTTATATGTTTATTTATATTTATTGATATGTTTATTTATATTTATTTATATGTTTATTTATATGTTTATATGTTTATTTATATGTTTATTTATATGTTTATTTATATGTTTATTTCAGTTTATTTATATGTTTATTTATATCTATGCAAGATATTTTATGTGTGGAATATGTAGCCAAACGATTGACGTCATTGACAAACACAAAAACTATAATTTTTATCATTTTTTCAAAACATTTGTGAGTGTCATGTAAACTTAAATTACTTCCTACAAAAAAGTACGTATGGATTTGTTGATAAACTAAATAAAAATGAAGTTATCAATATTTTATTGTGTTTATTCACCTTAAGGTGGTCTTGGACAAAAATAATAAGATTCTTTAACTCTTTCATTACGGCTGGAAAACATCAAAAATTGAACGACCACGTTGTTCTATTGATATCTCTTGAAATAACCATAACTGTTGCGAAAGCTATACATTTTCTGCAAGCCCAATAAACCGGCTTTTACTTGTTCTTTTAAATTTCCCGAACAAAACACATTATGTTAATATAAATTAGCATTAATTATCATAAATCAGGTTGAAAAATTTACATTTTTCCAGAAAAGGCCATCTTGCACGCCCGCATAGCATCTTGAAAACTCAAAATGCCACCAATCGCAGAGTTGTTTATGAAATCAAATCAAACTTGGCGTGTGCGTGGATTTCATGTTCCTGGCGCTTGTCGAATTTCAATTTTTAATCTTGCGTTACCGTGTGCCGTGTTTTTCGATTGACGACTTTGCGGGTCATCAACGACCCATTTTTAACTGCGCCCGTAGGGAAAGAGTTAATATAGAATGGCCGATATTTTTTCGCATCGATCAATTTTATATTTTCGCCTGAATTTTTCATCATCGTTATAAGTCGGCTAAACAACACACATTTCAAATTTTAAGCCAATTTGGTGAATTATTTCTTACATTTCTAAACACGGTGAATTTTGACCTTTTTGACCCACATGCACAGAACCTATTGTGTTTGTAGTGTATAGATGATAGCTTGCGTATATATTTAAAAGTATGAGCTCCCGTGCGGGTGGACCGGTGCGGGTGGATCTCTGCAGAGACTCTGCTTCGGGTAACCCTTACATAATTCCTCTCAATGAGGGGGTAGGGGGGGAGCAGAGAAGGGGGTTCATTTTATGTCACTGACCATTTTTTTGCTTTGTTAAACTGTATTTACATTGATTATTTTCAATTCAACATATAATAAACTGCTTTTCCTTTCACGCTTTTTCTTCGATTATTTTCAATTTACCTATTATTGCTTATTAACTCTTTCATTACGGCTGGAAAACATCAAAAATTGAACGACCACGTTGTTCTATTGATATCTCTTGAAATAACCATAACTGTTGCGAAAGCTATACATTTTCTGCAAGCCCAATAAACCGGCTTTTACTTGTTCTTTTAAATTTCCCGAACAAAACACATTATGTTAATATAAATTAGCATTAATTATCATAAATCAGGTTGAAAAATTTACATTTTTCCAGAAAAGGCCATCTTGCACGCCCGCATAGCATCTTGAAAACTCAAAATGCCACCAATCGCAGAGTTGTTTATGAAATCAAATCAAACTTGGCGTGTGCGTGGATTTCATGTTCCTGGCGCTTGTCGAATTTCAATTTTTAATCTTGCGTTACCGTGTGCCGTGTTTTTCGATTGACGACTTTGCGGGTCATCAACGACCCATTTTAACTGCGCCCGTAGGGAAAGAGTTAATATAGAATGGCCGATATTTTTTCGCATCGATCAATTTTATATTTTCGCCTGAATTTTTTCATCATCGTTATAAGTCGGCTAAACAACACACATTTCAAATTTTAAGCCAATTTGGTGAATTATTTCTTACATTTCTAAACACGGTGAATTTTGACCTTTTTGACCCACATGCACAGAACCTATTGTGTTTGTAGTGTATAGATGATAGCTTGCGTATATATTTAAAAGTATGAGCTCCCGTGCGGGTGGACCGGTGCGGGTGGGATCTCTGCAGAGACTCTGCTTCGGGTAACCCTTACATAATTCCTCTCAATGAGGGGGGTAGGGGGGAGCAGAGAAGGGGGTTCATTTTATGTCACTGACCATTTTTTTGCTTTGTTAAACTGTATTTACATTGATTATTTTCAATTCAACATATAATAAACTGCTTTTCCTTTCACGCTTTTTCTTCGATTATTTTCAATTTACCTATTATTGCTTATTAACTCTTTCATTACGGCTGGAAAACATCAAAAATTGAACGACCACGTTGTTCTATTGATATCTCTTGAAATAACCATAACTGTTGCGAAAGCTATACATTTTCTGCAAGCCCAATAAACCGGCTTTTACTTGTTCTTTTAAATTTCCCGAACAAAACACATTATGTTAATATAAATTAGCATTAATTATCATAAATCAGGTTGAAAAATTTACATTTTTCCAGAAAAGGCCATCTTGCACGCCCGCATAGCATCTTGAAAACTCAAAATGCCACCAATCGCAGAGTTGTTTATGAAATCAAATCAAACTTGGCGTGTGCGTGGATTTCATATTCCTGGCGCTTGTCGAATTTCAATTTTTAATCTTGCGTTACCGTGTGCCGTGTTTTTCGATTGACGACTTTGCGGGTCATCAACGACCCATTTTAACTGCGCCCGTAGGGAAAGAGTTAATGTTTGTATTTTCAAACATATTTTGGATGGAAATGAAGGATATCATATTCTGATACTAAATGAGTCAATTTCATATGTGCTGTTACCACGGTAACCTTGAAACGACCCCCAACAGAGTAATAAAGGGCACTTGTTCTGGGCAGAATAGCAAGAGAAGAGAATATAAAATTAGGTTTAATGATATCCAACATGTAAACCTCAAAAAATTATAGATTTACATCTAACAATGCCAAAATTCGGATAAACATAGTTGAGAAAAAGGAATTTTCTAAAACATATATTTCCAATAAGTTAGATCTATTTACAATGATCACATTCTGAAAATTTGATATATATACGACTAATATTGAATGTAGCATAGCGTCCCATGTCTAGTAAAATAACGGTTTGATAAATTCTTGTTTAAAGTTTTGAAATAACTTTGTATTGTCTATTGTATTCTATTGTATTCCATTCTATTGTTTTCATTGCTTTCCATTGTGTCGCCTCATTATCTGAAAACCACTCTTTGCAATATTTATCCCCTTTTCGTTGCACGAATAATAAATTTAACATCAGGAAATGAAAAAGCAATGATTAATGATGTATAATTTGGTAGTTTTGAAAATTTGAAATTTGAAAATTCTTAAATCCATACGTACTTTTTAAGATAACAGTCCAGATTCTAATTGCATGTGAAAAATTAATTTTGCATTAAAAACCTTCGAAGATTATAGGAATTTTCATTTATAGGTGACATCGTGATGACGTGATCATATGACATGACCAAATGACATTACTTTTTGACCAAATTTGGCCATTTTTTCCAAATTTTTGGATGTCAAAAATGACTAGTTTCTGCTCATATTAATATCTAAGGCATTATTTAGGCTAAATTTTCATATTTTAAGCTTATTTCGAAAAGTTAAAAATGGTCGAAAATCGTCAAAAAGTTAAGGTTAACCCCTTTACTTTTTGGCGAAATTTGGCCATTTTTGCCAAATTTTTGGATGTCCAAAAATGAGTAAATTTTCCCTAGTTTCTGCTGATATTAATATCTAAGGCATTATTTAGGCTAAATTTTCATATTTTAAGCTTATTTCGAAAAGTTAAAAATGGTCGAAAATAGTCAAAAAGTTAAGGTTAACCCCTTTACTTTTTGGCCATTTTTGCCAAATTTTTGGATGTCCAAAAATGACTAAATTTTCGCTAGTTTCTGCTCATATTAATATCTAAGGCATTATTTAGGATAAATTTTCATTACATTTTCATTAAACTTGTCAAGACAAGACAACTTATCAAAACAGGAAAAGACAAGACAAGACAACTTGTCAAGACAAGACAATACAAGACAAGACAAGATAAGACAACTTGTCAAGACAAGACAACTTATCAAAACAAGAAAACACAAGACAAGACAACTTGTCAAGAGTAATATGGTGAACCATATTATTGATGAAAAAAATCCATTTTATAAATACGTCGACACAACAGAAGAAGCGCTCTTGTAAATCCAGGTGTGCGTGACGCACATGTTCGTAAGGCACAATTAAAAGTTCAGGTGTGCGTGGCGCAAATGTGCGTAAGGCATAGTTAAAAGTACAGGTGTCCGTGACGAACATGTGCGTGACGAACTTGTGCGTAACGCACACTTAAAAGTCCAGGTGTGCGTGGCGCAAATGTGCGTAAGGCATAGTTAAAAGTCCAGGTGTGCGTGATGCATGTGTGCGTGATGCATGTGTGCGTGATGCATGTGTGCGTGATGCATGTGTGCGTGATGCATGTGTGCGTGATGCATGTGTGCGTGATGCATATGTGCGTAACACACGCTTAAAAGTCCAGTATAAAAGTACAGGTGTGCGTGGCACAAATGTGCGTAAGGCACAGTTAAAAGTCCAGGTGTGCGTGACGTAAAAATGTCCGTAAGGCACAGTTAAAAGTCCAGGAGTGTGTGACGTACATGTGCGTAACGCACACAAAAAAGTGCAGGTGTTACGCTAGTTTCTGCTCATATTAATATGTAAGGCATTATTTAGGCTATATTTTCATATTTTAAGCTTGTTTTGACAAGTTAAAAATGGTCGAAAATCGTCAAAAAGTTAAGGTTAACCCCTTTACTTTTTGGCCAAATTTGGCCATTTTTGCCGAATTTTGGATGTCTAAAAATGGCTAAATTTACGCTAGTTTCTGCTCATATTAATATCTAAGGCATTATTTAGGCTATATTTTCATATTTTAAGCTTATTTTGACAAGTTAAAAATGGTCGAAAATCGTCAAAAAGTTAAGGTTAACCCCTTTACATTTTGTTCCAATTTGGTAATTTTTGCCGAATTTTGGATGTCAAAAAATGACTAAATTTACGCTAGTTTCTGCTCATATTAATATCTGAGGCATTATTTAGGCTATATTTTCATATTTTAAGCTTATTTTGAGAAGTTAAAAACGGTCGAAAAAAGTTAAAGTTAACCCTTTACTTTTTGGCCAAATTTGGAAATATTTGCACAGGTACCCTTAGCATGTAATAATTCTTAAAATAAAGTCTTGGGCTACTGTTCAGTACTTTTTACTGGCTTAGGCTACCTGTGCATTAACTTCTAAAAACAAGTCAACATTACCAATTTAGAAGACATTCGACCATTCTTTTATTATAGACAATAAGGATGCGTTATGCATTACTTTTTGGCCATTCTTGCCGAATTTTGGATGTAAAAAAATGACTAAATTTACGCTAGTTTCTGCTCATATTAATATCCAAGGCATTATTTAGGCTATATTTTCATATTTTAAGCTTATTTTGACAAGTTAAAAATGGTCGAAAATCGTCAAAAAGTTAAGGTTAACCCCTTTACTTTTTGTTCCAATTTGGCCATTTTTGCCAAATTTTTGGATGTCAAAAAATGACTAAATTTACGCTAGTTTCTGCTCATATTAATACCTAAGGCATTATTTAGGCTATATTTTTCATATTTTAAGCTTATTTTGACAAGTTAAAAATGGTCGAAAATCGTCAAAAAGTTAAGGTTAACCCCTTTACTTTTTGTTCCAATTTGGCCATTTTTGCCGAATTTTGGATGTCAAAAAATGACTAAATTTACGCTAGTTTCTGCTCATATTAATATCTGAGGCATTATTTAGGCTATATTTTCATATTTTAAGCTTATTTTGAGAAGTTAAAAACGGTCGAAAATCGTCAAAAAGTTAAGGTTAACGCCTTTACTTTTTGGCCAAATTTGGCCATTTTTGCCGAATTTTGGATGTCAAAAAATGACTAAATTTACGCTAGTTTCTGCTCATATTAATATCTGAGGCATTATTTAGGCTATATTTTCATATTTTAAGCTTATTTTGACAAGTTAAAAATGGTCGAAAATCGTCAAAAAGTCAAGGTTAACGCCTTTACTTTTTGGCCAAATTTGGCCATTTTTGCGAAATTTTTGGATGTCCAACAATTACTAAATTTACGCTAGTTTCTGCTCATATTAATACCTAAGGCATTATTTAGGCTATATTTTCATATTTTAAGCTTACTTTGACAAGTTAAAAATGGTCGAAAATCGTCAAAAAGTTAAGGTTAACCCCTTTACTTTTTGTCCAAATTTGGCTATTTTTGCCAAATGTTTGGATGTTCAAAAATGACTAAATTTAGGCTAGTTTCTGCTCATATTAATATCTAAGGCATTATTTAGGCTATATTTTCATATTTTAAGCTTATTTTGACAAGTTAAAAATGGTCGAAAATCGTCAAAAAGTTAAGGTTAACGCCTTTACTTTTTGGCCAAATTTGGCCATTTTTGCGAAATTTTTGGATGTCCAACAATTACTAAATTTACGCTAGTTTCTGCTTATATTAATCTTAAGGCATTATTTAGGCTATATTTTCATATTTTAAGCTTACTTTGACAAGTTAAAAATGGTCGAAAATCGTCAAAAAGTTAAGGTTAACCCATTTACTTTTTTTCCAAATTTGGCCAAATTTTTGGATGTTCAAAAATGACTGAATTTACGCTACTTTCTGCTCATATTAATACCTAAGGCATTATTTATGCTATATTTTCATATTTTATGCTTATTTTGACAAGTTAAAAATGGTTGAAAATCGTCAAAAAGTTAAGGTTAACCCCTTTACTTTTTGGCCAAATTTGGCCATTTTTGCCAAATATTTGGATGTTCAAAAATGACTAAATTTAAGCTAGTTTCTGCTCATATTAATATCTCAGGCATTATTTAGGCTATATTTTCATATTTTAAGCTTACTTTGACAAGTTAAAAATGGTCGAAAATCGTCAAAAAGTTAAGGTTAACCCCTTTACTTTTTGTACAAATTTGGCTATTTTTGCCAAATTTTTGGATGTTCAAAAATGACTAAATTTACGCTAGTTTCTGCTCATATTAATATCTAAGGCATTATTTAGGCTATATTTTCATATTTTAAGCTTATTTTGACAAGTTAAAAATGGTCGAAAATCGTCAAAAAGTTAAGGTTAACCCCTTTACATTTTGGCCAAATTTGGCCAAATTTTTGGATGTCCAACAATTACTAAATTTACGCTAGTTTCTGCTTATATTAATCTTAAGGCATTATTTAGGCTATATTTTCATATTTTAAGCTTATTTTGACAAGTTAAAAATGGTCGAATATCGTCAAAAAGTTAAGGTTAACCCCTTTACTTTTTGGCCAAATTTGGCCATTTTTGCCACATTTTTGGATGTCCAACAATTACTAAATTTACGCTAGTTTCTACTTATTAATACCTAAGGCATTAGTTAGGCTATATTTTCATATTTTAAGCTTATTTTGACAAGTTAAAAATGGTCGAAAATCGTCAAAAAGTTAAGGTTAACCCCTTTACTTTTAGTCCAAATTTGGCCAAATTTTTGGATGTTCAAAAATGACTAAATTTACGCTAGTTTCTGCTCATATTAATACCTAAGGCATTATTTAGGCTATATTTTCATTTTTTAAGCTTATTTTGACAAGTTAAAAATGGTCGAAAATCGTCAAAAAGTTAAGGTTAACCCCTTTACTTTTTGGCCAAATTTGGCCATTTTTGCCAAATTTTTGGATGTCCAACAATTACTAAATTTACGCTAGTTTCTGCTTATATTAATACCTAAGGCATTATTTAGGCTATATTTTCATATTTTAAGCTTATTTTGACAAGTTAAAAATGGTCGAAAATCGTCAAAAAGTTAAGGTTAACCCCTTTACTTTTTGGCCAAATTTGGCCATTTTTGCCAAATTTTTGGATGTTCAAAAATGACTAAATTTAAGCTAGTTTCTGCTCATATTAATATCTCAGGCATTATTTAGGCTATATTTTCATATTTTAAGCTTACTTTGACAAGTTAAAAATGGTCGAAAATCGTCAAAAAGTTAAGGTTAACCCCTTTACTTTTTGTACAAATTTGGCCATTTTTGCCAAATTTTTGGATGTTCAAAAATGACTAAATTTACGCTAGTTTCTGCTCATATTAATATCTAAGGCATTATTTATGCTATATTTTCATATTTTAAGCTTATTTTGACAAGTTAAAAATGGTCGAAAATCGTCAAAAAGTTAAGGTTAAGTTAAAAATGGTCGAAAATCGTCAAAAAGTTAAGGTTAACTCAAAAAATGACTAAATTTACGCTAGTTTCTGCTCATATTAATACCTAAGGCATTATTTAGGCTATATTTTCATATTTTAAGATTATTTTCACAAGTTAAAAATGGTCGAAAATCGTCAAAAAGTTAAGGTTAACCCCTTTACTTTTTGTCCAAATTTTGCCAAATTTTTGGATGTTCAAAAATGACTGAATTTACGCTACTTTCTGCTCATATTAATACCTAAGGCATTATTTATGCTATATTTTCATATTTTATGCTTATTTTGACAAGTTAAAAATGGTCGAAAATCGTCAAAAAGTTAAGGTTAACCCCTTTACTTTTTGGCCAAATTTGGCCATTTTTGCCAAATTTTTGGATGTCCAAAAATGACTAAATTTACGCTAGTTTCTGCTCATATTAATACCTAAGGCATTATTTAGGCTATATTTTCATATTTTAAGCTTATTTTGACAAGTTAAAAATGGTCGAAAATCGTCAAAACGTTAAGGTTAAGTTAAAAATGGTCGAAAATCGTCAAAAAGTTAAGGTTAACCCCTTTACTTTTTGGCCAAATTTGGAAATTTTTGCACAGAACCCTAAGCTTGTAATAATTCTTAAAATAAGTCTTGGGCTACTGTTCAGTACTTTTTACTGGCTTAGGCTACTGTGCATTAACTTCTAAAAACAAGTAAACATTACCAATTTAGAAGACATTCAACCATTCTTTTATTATAGACAATGAGGATGCGTTATGAATTACTTTTTGGCCAAATTTGGGCAAATTTTTGATGTCAAAAAAATGACTAAATTTACGCTAGTTTCTGCTCATATTAATATCTAAGGCATTATTTAGGCTATATTTTCATATTTTAAGCTTATTTTGACAAGTTAAAAATGGTCGAAAATCGTCAAAAAGTTAAGGTTAACCCCTTTACTTTTTGTCCAAATTTGGCCAAATTTTTGGATGTTTAAAAATGACTAAATTTACGCTAGTTTCTGCTCATATTAATATCTAAGGGATTATTTAGGCTATATTTTCATATTTTAAGCTTATTTTGACAAGTTAAAAATGGTCGAAAATCGTCAAAAAGTTAAGGTTAACAACCCCTTTACTTTTTGTCCAAATTTTGCCAAATTTTTGGATGTTCAAAAATGACTAAATTTACGCTAGTTTCTGCTCATATTAATATCTAAGGCATTATTTAGGCTATATTTTCATATTTTAAGCTTATTTTGACAAGTTAAAAATGGTCGAAAATCGACAAAAAGTCAAGGTTAAAGTCAAGGTTAACCCCTTTACTTTTTGGCCAAATTTGGAAATTTTTGCACAATACCCTAAGCTTGTAATAATTCTTTAAATAAGTCTTGGGCTACTGTTCAGTACTTTTTACTGGCTTAGGCTACCCTGTGCATTAACTTCTAAAAACAAGTAAACATTACCAATTTAGAAGACATTCAACCATTCTTTTACTATAGACAATGAGGATGCGTTATGAATTACTTTTTGGCCAAATTTGGGCAAATTTTTGATGTCAAAAAAATGACTAAATTTACGCTAGTTTCTGCTCATATTAATATCTAAGGCATTATTTAGGCTATATTTTCATATTTTAAGCTTATTTTGACAAGTTAAAAATGGTCAAAACTCGTCAAAAAGTTAAGGTTAAAGGGACACTCCGGCCCAAATACAAATGCAGTTCATATGAAAGATCTTACTGACTTTAGTTTATTTCCAAAGTTTCAGCATTCCTATCAATTTAGTTGAGAAGATATTGCTAGTTGAAGTTGAAAATTTGTGGATTTTGACGCCATATTGGTTTTGAAAATATGACGTCATTGAGTGATTCTTTATCGTCAGTGGAGTTGTTTTGATGGCGATCACATAGTGATAGTTATTGTGAATGGTCTTTGGACGAAAATTAGTCGAAATAAACTATTTAGTTCATCATGCAGGAAAGTAGAGGAGCTTCTTAGGCATAATACGAGATCACGTCACTCAGTGACGTCATATTTGAGAAACAAAATGGCGTCGAAATTGGACAAACTCTCCAACTTCAACTAGCCACATCTTCTTAACTAAATTGATAGGAATGCTGAAACTTTGGAAATAATCTAAAGTCAGTAAGATCTTTCATATGAACTACATTTGTATTTGGGCCGGAGTGTCCCTTTAACCCCTTTACTTTTTGTCCAAATTTGGCCAAATTTTTGGATGTTCAAAAATGACTAAATTTACGCTAGTTTCTGCTTATATTAATACCTAAGGCATTATTTAGGCTATATTTTCATATTTTAAGCTTATTTTGACAAGTTAAAAATGGTCGAAAATCGTCAAAAAGTTAAGGTTAACCCCTTTACTTTTTAGCCAAATTTGGAAATTTTTGCACAGTACCCTAAGCTTGTAATAATTCTTAAAATAAAGTCTTGGGCTAGCTGTTCAGTACTTTTTACTGGCTTAGGCTACCTGTGCATTAACTTCTAAAAACAAGTCAACATTACCAATTTAGAAGACATTCAACCATTCTTTTATTATAGACAATAAGGATGCGTTATGCATTACTTTTTGGCTATTTTTGCCGAATTTTGGATGTCAAAAAATGACTAAATTTACGCTAGTTTCTGCTTATATTAATACCTAAGGCATTATTTAGGCTAAATTTTCATATTTTAAGCTTATTTCGAAAAGTTAAAAATCGTCAAAAATCGTCGAAAATCGTCAAAAAATTAAGTTTAACATTTTGACGATTTTCGATCATTTTCAACTTTTCGAAATAAGCTTAAAATATGAAAATATAGCACAAATAATGTTCTACATATTGATATGAGTGGAAAATACCTTAAAATTCGGTCATTTTTCGATATCAAAAAATGGCGAAAACGGCCCAATTTGGCCAAAAAGTAAAGTGGTTAACCTTAAACTTCTAACGATTTTCGACCATTTTCAACTTTCCGAAATAAAGCTTAAAAGTCCAGATGCACATGTGCGGTGCGTAATGCACACTTAAAATTCCAGTTGTGCGTAACGCACATGTTAAAAAAGCTCATGCTCACAATAAGTCTTCATAGTTTGTTAATACAGTTTCCAAATATTTAAAACAGTATTATGGTGTATATACATATATAAATGATTTGCACATAAGAATCAATATTTAAAGATATATACTAATCAGTTTCCTATAGATGTTATTGTGATAAGCACATCTCCAACCAGTGCTCAATTAACTGCCTTGCAATTGCCTGTCTTGGAGGAAACAAAAGTGGTTGAGCTATATCAGTGACTACACTACTTGCCTGTCTTACATGATCAAGTGTGAACCATTTTGCATCCTCGAGTTCCTCTTTGTCCACAATAATCTTGTTTGTTATGGCATGAGCCAAGCAACCAATCATAATCTGGGTAGGATAGGGCCAAAATTGAGAAGAATGATATTCAACAAGGTCCACTTTCACACCACTTTCCTCCAACACCTCACGCCGTACAGCATCCTCAATTGTTTCGCCAGGCTCCATGTATCCAGCTAGACAAGAGTACATTCCTTTGGGGAAGATGGCTTTACGTCCAAGCAAACATTTTTTACCGTCTTGTGAGATAACAAGCATGATACTAACTGGATCCAAACGAGGATAGCTTATATTTAATATCCCTTAAAACAAAGGAACATTATACATGTGTTTCTCGTTTTTGAACTATTTACAAATATACTGTGTCGTATATTGTTGTTGTATATAACATCCAGACACAAATATTCAAACTTAACTGGAAATGCGAATCCGCAATAATCCACTCGCTCGCCTTTTCTACCACTAACCGCCACCCCAGACCTCCTCGAGTTCAACGATCTAACCATCTGAGCTACACGGTAGTAAATCAAAGGTCGCGGGGGCTCAAAACCCAGCCACGGCAAGCAGTTTTCTGTTTATATATATATATATATATATATATCATCAGCTACACTGTGCTGACGAGCTCCAAGAGAGCGAAACAGCTGTCCACAGTTGCTCATGATAGCCAGACACTGCAATTATATAGGTAATTTGGCATTTCACTCGATCAAACTACATGTTGAAAGGATTTGTGGTGAAGGAAAATTTCGAGTGTTGGAATACATACATTTTAAGACCAAACCGGGACTGGATATATATATATATATATATGTTGTCAAATACATATATGGAAAAAGTGACTGCCCCAACCGGGAATCGAACCCCCGAATCAACGTTTCGGCGCTCTGACCTTTGAACTAATGAGACACGGTCAGAACAGTCAGTGATTTTTCCATATACATATTAAATTCGCCGCTTTCACTTAACACCAACAGGCAGACATCGCATCTAACCATTGGTGTTAAGTGAAAGCGGCGAATTTAATATGTATATGGCAAAATCACTGACTGTTCTGACCGTGTCTCATTAGCTCAAAGGTCAGAGCGCCGAAACGTTGATTCGGAGACCAGGGTTCGATTCCCGGTTAGGGCAGTCACTTTTTCCATATATGTATTTGACAATATTAAATCCTCTCTCATATATCAATTAATTATTATTAAAGCCCTCTGTACGCTTCGCTACTTTGGGAAGTGCGCTCGAGAGGCCTTTCTCCACATTATGGTTAGATGCGATGTCTGCCTGTTGGTGTTAAGTGAAAGCGGCGAATTTAATATGTATATGGAAAAATCACTGACTGTTCTGACCGTATCTCATTAGCTCAAAGGGGCAGTCACTTTTTCCATATATGTGTTTGACAATATTAAATCCTCATATATCAATTAATTATTATTAAAGCCCTCTGTATACAAGAAGTTGTGTATCGCTTCGCTACTTTGGGAAGTGCGCTCGAGAGGCCTTTCTCCACAGTATAGTTAGATGCGATGTCTGCCTGTTGGTGTTAAGTGAAAGCGGCGAATTTAATATGTATATGGAAAAACGGACTGTTCTGACCGTGTCTCATTAGCTCAAAGGGGCAGTCACTTTTTCCATATATGTATTTGACAATATTAAATCCTCTCATATATCAATTAATTATTATTAAAGCCCTCAGTATACAAAAAGTTGTGTATCGCTTCGCTACTTTGGGAAGTGCGCTCGAGAGGCCTTTCTCCACATTATGGTTAGATGCGATGTCTTCCTGTTGGTGTTAAGTGAAAGCGGCGAATTTACTATGTATATCACTGATTGTTCTGACCGTGTCTCATTAGCTCAAAGGTCAGAGCGCCGAAACGTTGATTCGGAGACCAGGGTTCGAATCCCGGTTGGGGCAGTCACTTTTTCCATATATGTAATTGACAATATTAAATCCTCCCATATATCAATTAAATATATATATATATATATATATATATATATATATATATATATATATATATATATATATATATATATATATATATATATATATATATATATATATATATATATATATATATATATATATATATATATATATATATATATATATATATATATATATAGCAAAGTGAAAAGGTGGTAAACTGCCAAGAATTTAGTGACGAGATACTGACGTTTTCGAGCGGAGCCCTTCATCAGAGTAAGACGAGATGAAATGAAATAAATAGGGCTTATATATATATGCCAAAAGGGTGTCACAAGTAGAAAGTAGCCAATCAAATGCACGGGAGATAAACAAACTAATAATTAATGAGATGGGAAACGTTTAGATCATTTGCTATTTTTAAACAGTCGATCAGCAAGCAGACTGAGGGGGCGGGAGAAATGACAGGTCCAATATTCAAGGGGATTAGGCGATAATATTAGCATAAGAAACAAAAACTTGAAAAGGAATGAAAGTGCATACGCGAATAATAAAAAATTAATAATAATAAAGGTTCCAAGCAAACTAAAATAACCAAAAACTTGTAGGAAATTAAATAAAAGAAAAACGTTCGTTAAGACCAAGAGGATGTGTGGTGCCAAGTTTAAAAATGAGACGCTTCTCTTGCCGCTTGCGGTTATCGTTGCCACCGGAGATGGGAAGGATGGCACAGACTTTCATGTCTGAAACCAAATGGTTGGAGCTGTTGAAATAGCGGGCTACAGGTTTGTCACCATCATTGATCCTCACGGAACGAAGATGCTCAGCAAACCTGTCTGAAAGACGTCGCCCAGTTTCACCGATGTAGATTTTAGGGCATTTATCGCATGAAATGCAATAAATTATGTTGGTGGACGTGCATGAAAAAGCATGACGGATTGTGTGGTCGAATTTGGGGGCAGTAATAACTGTAGTGGGATTGAGAAAAGCGCATGTGTTACAGCGGGAACGGCCGCAAGAAAATGTTCCCGCTGGTGCCGAGGTATTTTGTTTAAGGGCACTATTATGTACTAAGGAGTCACGAATGTTTTTATTACGGCGAAAAGATACCAAAGGGTGTCGGTGAAAATGGCTGACGTCTCAGGATCATTTTGTAAAATGTGAAAATTCCGATTAATAATATTTTTAACTTTAAAATTGAAAGGATGAAATGTCAGAACTAAAGGAATTTTATTGTTTGAAACTCGTTCCAAAGATGGTTCAAGGGCGTCTAAACGGGGGACGAGAAAAGCTTTCTGAACGGCGAGGTCTAAAAGGTTGGTAGGGTAACCACGTTGGACAAAAAAAGATCTCATTTCCATTGATTTGACTTGAAAATCTTGGTCGTCGCTACATAAGCGGCGAAGACGCAAGAATTGAGAGTAAGGGATGGATTGCTTAGTGTGGTTGGGATGAGAGGATGAAAATAGAGGATAACTATGGGAGTCAGTAGGCTTGTACGAGACCGACGTTTTCAGCGAATCACCACTAATCGAAATTAAAATATCAAGGAACGACACAGAGGTCTCGCTGATTTCCCACGTGAACTTCAGAGCAGGATGAAAATCATCAACAAAGTTGATGAACTGCTCTAAAAGGACACGTGAACACGACGCTGTTCCTAAACAGTCATCGATAAATCTTCCGAAAAAATCAGGCAAGGGACCCGTGTATTGTTCAAAGATCTGTTTTTCAACATAACCAACAAATAAATTAGCATAGCTTGGACCCATTTTGGTGCCCATCGAAACACCACTTATTTGTTGATAATGTTCACCATCAAACGAAAAATTGTTAAGGGTAAGCACTAGTTCTGCTAAGCGGAGTATTATATATATATATATATATATATATATATATATATATATATATATATATATATATATATATATATATATATATATATATATATATATATATATATATATATATATATATATATATATATATATATATATATATATATATATATATATATATATATATATATATATATATATATATATATATATATATATATATATATATATATATATATATATATATATATATATATATATATATATATATATATATAGCCGTACATAGTGGGTCCCAAGTCCACAGTTACCATAAAGCCATTATGGTGATAGCCGGTAGGGCACATTGTATACTTTCATGTATATATTACGCTCACCGCTCATGTGGTTTGAGCACTCTCATGGATTGGGCGGAGAGTCTCTCTCAATGAGACGTTCACTGTTTGCATTATGCATTGCTCACTGCTCGCAGTTTGAGCACTTTGGTGACTCCACAATGCAATCCTTCAATGTGTAGCCGTACATAGTGGGTCCCAAGTCCACAGTTACCATAAAGCCATTATGGTGATAGCCGGTAGGGCACATTGTATACTTTCATGTATATATTACGCTCACCGCTCATGTGGTTTGAGCACTCTCATGGATTGGGCGGAGAGTCTCTCTCAATGAGACGTTCACTGTTTGCATTATGCATTGCTCACTGCTCGCAGTTTGAGCACTTTGGTGACTCCACAATGCAATCCTTCAATGTGTTAGCCGTACATAGTGGGTCCCAAGTCCACAGTTACCATAAAGCCATTATGGTGATAGCCGGTAGGGCACATTGTAATACTTTCATGTATATATTACGCTCACCGCTCATGTGGTTTGAGCACTCTCATGGATTGGGCGGAGAGTCTCTCTCAATGAGACGTTCACTGTTTGCATTATGCATTGCTCACTGCTCGCAGTTTGAGCACTTTGGTGACTCCACAATGCAATCCTTCAATGTGTAGCCGTACATAGTGGGTCCCAAGTCCACAGTTACCATAAAGCCATTATGGTGATAGCCGGTAGGGCACATTGTATACTTTCATGTATATATTACGCTCACCGCTCATGTGGTTTGAGCACTCTCATGGATTGGGCGGAGAGTCTCTCTCAATGAGACGTTCACTGTTTGCATTATGCATTGCTCACTGCTCGCAGTTTGAGCACTTTGGTGACTCCACAATGCAATCCTTCAATGTGTAGCCGTAGATAGTGGGTCCCAAGTCCACAGTTACCATAAAGCCATTATGGTGATAGCCGGTAGGGCACATTGTATACTTTCATGTATATATTACGCTCACCGCTCATGTGGTTTGAGCACTCTCATGGATTGGGCGGAGAGTCTCTCTCAATGAGACGTTCACTGTTTGCATTATGCATTGCTCACTGCTCGCAGTTTGAGCACTTTGGTGACTCCACAATGCAATCCTTCAATGTGTAGCCGTACATAGTGGGTCCCAAGTCCACAGTTACCATAAAGCCATTATGGTGATAGCCGGTAGGGCACATTGTATACTTTCATGTATATATTACGCTCACCGCTCATGTGGTTTGGAGCACTCTCATGGATTGGGCGGAGAGTCTCTCTCAATGAGACGTTCACTGTTTGCATTATGCATTGCTCACTGCTCGCAGTTTGAGCACTTTGGTGACTCCACAATGCAATCCTTCAATGTGTAGCCGTACATAGTGGGTCCCAAGTCCACAGTTACCATAAAGCCATTATGGTGATAGCCGGTAGGGCACATTGTATACTTTCATGTATATATTACGCTCACCGCTCATGTGGTTTGAGCACTCTCATGGATTGGGCGGAGAGTCTCTCTCAATGAGACGTTCACTGTTTGCATTATGCATTGCTCACTGCTCGCAGTTTGAGCACTTGGTCATCGTAATAAATTTCGCGTAATCAACGCAAACAAAGCCATGACCTCATGCTTTGTCCCCCAGACACGCCCCCACTTTCCGGCAGAAAGCCCATAAATAAGCGGCCATCCCTTTCGATATTGTCACTGCCTGAAGATTCTTTTACAGATGAAACAAGTTGTAGCAGACCAGTTTTGAGGTAAGCGAAAATCTATTATTTGCTCTAACTATATGTTGTTGAGCACTCTTTGCATTTCGTAGACCAAAACCTACACGTATATTTGCACCCGTATATCGGTTGTGCACTCTTGTTTACGTTATTCATTCCTATCTAACCTTAAAATGCGGCAATTTCGATTTGACTATATTCGCTAAAGAATATCCCTATACCATCACAGGACGCTTATTTGAAGAATTTGATTGAAAAAGTGGAAAGTGTATTAAAACGTATGAGATGGAAAGCCAATTTCTTTCTTAAAAACAAAAATAGTGAGAACCAAAAGAACCATTTCGGCCTTGCGTCCAACAAAACACCTCCTTCGATTCCAGATATGAAACCCTTCGAAGACGAACTTATAAAACTAATCGAGAATGTACAATTCCGGCCATATACACCAATTTCAGAAATCTTTGGCTAACGATTTAAAGAAAATTAATACGTCTCCCAACATTTTCATTTTTGCAGACAAAACTCGGAATATTTATGAAACCCCGCCCGACATATACAACAATCTCTTACATGACAACATCACAAAAACATATAAGCATGGATCCGAGGACTCTATAGATGAAATTGACTCAGAACTAAAAGACATTTCGAACAATTTAGGAATCGGCGACAGAATTGAAAAAAATGAAAAAAACGCGAAGCATTTATATCTTTAAAAGACCACAAAGAAAATTTCGAAAACAACCCAAAATGTCGATTAATTAACCCCGCCAAAAGCGAATCCGGAAAACTAAGCAAAGCTATTTTGGACAAAATTAATTCTAATTTGAGACAAAAACTGAATTTAAATCAATGGAGAAATACAAAACAAGTTATTGAGTGGTTTGGCAATATAAAAGATAAGGACAGACACAGTTTCATTTTCATTTGACATTGTCGATTTCTATCCATCTATTTCTGAAAAACTATTGGACCAAGCTCTGTCCTGGGCTTCAAATTTGGCTACTATAACCTCAAAACAACATTTCAATAATAAAACACGCTAGAAAATCTCTCCTTTTCAATAGCGGAATTTCATGGATAAAAAAAGATAGCAAGAATTTGTTCGACGTTACCATGGGCAGTTTCGACGGCGCGGAAATTTGTGAGCTCGTAGGCCTTTTCATTTTAAACCACCTAAGTAAGAAATTTGGCAAAGAAAGCATCGGCCTATATAGAGATGACGGTTTGGCTATCATAAAAAGTAAATCAGCACGTTTAGCAGACAAAACAAGAAAAGATCTCCACAAAATTTTCGAGCAATTTGACCTAAAAATCACCGCCGAATCAAATTTACGTATAGTAAACTTTTTAGATGTAACTTTCGACCTTAACAATGGAAACTATAGGCCCTATAGGAAGCCCAATGACGATCCGCTATACATAAATATGCACTCTAACCATCCACCAAGCATAACAAGGCAACTACCTGCATCAATTAACAAACGCATTAAACTCCTTTCGTCAGATGAGCAAACTTTTCAGGAATCTGCACCCTTATATCAGAACGCGCTTAGGCACAGCAACTTTAATCATGAACTTAGCTACACTCATGATACACCGCAACGACCACGTAGGAATAGGCAACGCAATATCATTTGGTTCAACCCACCATTTAGTAAGAGTGTCAGCACTAACATAGGACGTAATTTCCTTAGCCTAATTGACAAACATTTCCCTCCGCACCACAAGCTCCATAAGATTT
>JAYKKM010000270.1:1787500-1882500 GCA_035772405.1 Chrysogorgia sp. JL179-B06 | reverse complement strand
TTAAAAATACAAAAATACAAACTAAAATGGTTCCTTATATACAAACAAGACGCCCGCTAGGCGTTAACTCGGGTTACTTCATTAGTGGACAAATTTAGGGACATATGGCGCGCATATGTTAGACATGTTAGAATTAGAAAACCCGCTCACTTGTCTTATATTACAACATATTACAAAGGATAATTTTTTTATTTATTAATATTATACATGTATGGAGAACCAAGATCGGGGACAACATATAATTCATATACTAATACTGTACATGGTATTTTACTGTCAATTAACTGAAGTGAAGTACATGACACAGTATTGTGACATTTTTGTATACTTATATTCTAGTTGCTGTTTATATACTGTTTTGATAGTGTTCACAATTTTCATTGGATATTTGGACCAGGATAATGATTTATACAATACAATACATCAGTAGATGTATGTCAATTGCCATGGCATCAGAACATGCAACCCTTGTCCCAGGGTTTTATCTCCGCCTGCCCTCCCCCCCCCCCCCCCCGAACATGTTCATTCTTTATCTAAAGACACAGTCATACTCGGTTCGATATATTCAGACCATTTTGGCATTTATAGTCTTCTTTAATAGCTAGAATATGTAAAAGAGAGATGCATGGAATGGCGAAACATATGCAATGAATCCAGTTTGTGGCTTTGACATTTGTCGACAGTCGCTTAGTTTGATAATGGCAATGTTACAATCACTTTAATGTTTCCGTTGATTCAAGCATGCATGGTTAAAGCATTTGGTGGACATTTGAATAACGGTAATTTCTTTGGATGTATGAATGGCAGTGGCTTGATTTGATATGGTATTGTTACAGTACAATCACAATACATTCCATCGATTCCAGCAAGTGGTAATTATAAAGCAAAGTTATTTTGGTGGACATTGGAATAACGGTAATTTCTTTGGCTGCATGAATGGCGACTTGAAATTCCACTGAGTTTGTAATAATGATGATATTTTCAATGACCATAATATGCCAGTGATGGGAATTATGGCAGTGAAGTTCTGTCTATGTTGACTTTGTGGACTGGATTGATGATTAAAAAATGAGATAGTAATTACTTTGCTTCAAATTTGGTGTAGATATACTCCATAGACAAGCAAATTCATTTTCTTATTCAAAAATGTCAAACTGAACAATTTTCCATTACCGTACATGTTTTCATATTTATTTCATCACTCATATACAAATTTTAGCAGACACCATGTTTGGCTAGATTTCAGGTTTTGCTTGCAGTGTGAATATTTTGTGGCTTCTGATTGGTCAAGATAGGAATATTCCTGGTCTAACACCAATAGACCACTAGTACTGTAGCTCAGCCATCAAGGTCTATTACAAATTTGGCATTCTGATTACCAATACTAGATATACTGGAAGCGGGTACAATATATTTTTTCAGTGAAATATATTTCACATTGCCATTTCACAAGTATGTATAATAAATACAGTACTGGATATATGGAAACCATGCAGGACTGAACGTCATTGTAAGTTATAACCAGGACTGGTCTTAAAATGTGGTACCTGCAGCTGTTTCTTGATATATGCACAACCAAAATGGTTATGGTTAGCCTGCATGCTTTGGGTCCTGACCCCTGAACCAGTGTCTTGTGTAGGAATCCACAAAGAAACTTTGCCCTATAGTTGTGAGTGATTAGTGCTGATTACATGAACACATTTGAGTCCAACATTGTCATGGCTGAACTTTAGCTATATATATATATATATACTAATCACAATGTCAATTTCTAAGAGATTTGTTTTATAATATTTGAGGCTGGGCTGAAATCCTGGCTGAAGGAAGGTCCATTCATTGTGTGACTATCGTTATTCAATGTGCTCAAGGAGCAATTATAGAATACCCGTCCACTTTTGAGTTTTGATAGTTGATAGTGATACCACATTTAAAATACAAATCAGGTTGCTCAAAAATCTCTTTAAATATAATTTCGTAGGTTTATATTGCGTGTACTTGTTGATTGTTATCAAATTAAATAAGGTTTTAAAATAGAACGAAGCAATTGTATACGATGAACTTTCCGTAATTTATAAACACGCGGGGCCAACTGCTCAATAAAATTAAAAATGTAAATATGGTATCTTACCGTAAACATTGTAATTATAAAACTGCGTTTGTGAAGATAGAGTACCAATCAGCAATGGAATGAATAGAAAACCAGACAGTTGCCAAAAGTTGTAATTAAACTGTGTTTGTGAAGATAATCTCGAAGATAGATAGTTGCCACTAATAACCTCGGGAAATATTGTTATATTGGTTATACGCAAGAATTGCAAAATCGCGACCAAACCTGGGAGCCTGGGTACCACGACATGAAAAAAACAGAAACGGACGGTAAACCTAGACTCGGTTACCACAGGTAACCCGAGTAATTATTGAACTAATTAGTCTAATTTACATTACCGGTAACTAAAAAATTAAATATGGTAAATGATATTGTGATGATAAGAATACCTAAGAGGCGTATTGAATTCGGTGTTGTGATCTGAATTCTTGCCTTTTGTTAAGACCATCAGGATTAAGTGTCCGTAATTGAGCAGCCCAATAGGCTTCCCTCGCCAACAGTTTATTATCTACATCGATGTCATCTCTTATCATCTCAATACATATGACGTTAAATTCCCGAAGGTCATGCGGTGTTTGGTTAAAATGGATGGGCCCCACCGGCTGGCTATGCCCTACTGAAATGACCTTAACTTGTGTAGAAGGCCTCATGAACGTAACTTAATTCTGTAGGTTTGCCCAGTAGCGAAACTCTTAAAGCGGTCAGATATCCACTAAAAGAACCCGTCACGATTCCACTAAAAACCCTCGTCACGTTTCAAAACAAATGCTTTATTCCATTTTGGCGTGGCTTTGAAAACTTGCTCATCAGAGGAATTTTTAGGAAGAATGCAAGAAAGGAAGAAACTGGTGGTGTTCTGAGTTATAAACGAGTACTTGTGAGCACCAAAATCATAATTCAGGACTGGTTTAATCGGCAGTTTCAAAAAGCATTGGGAATTAATAGAAAGCAAAATTCTTCAATCCAGAACTAAAGGAAAAAAGGAACAGATCCTACCCTTTAGTCATTAGATTACGATCCCACAACTCCCTCAATGTCTCCAACGTCATTAATAAGCATTTTGCTCTCCTTTCGCAATCGCATCATATTAAGCAATATTTTTACTGCCAAATCTATTCATTCCGGCTATGTAGGTGAGGAAACCAAAAACATTAAAGGAATATTTTAGGCGCCATGCCAAAACTTAAACCTAGTCCAGTATTTGAAAGTCCAAACAATGTAACTGCGTCCTGCAGGATGTTTTAGATGTAAAGGGGAAGTGTGACGTGTGTAAGAATTTTTTAGTGGGAATCTGACCGCTTTAAGGAGTGTTTCGCTAGCCCACCACCGGGCCAAACCTACAGAATTAAGGAAAATATGAGTTGTACTTCTAGAAATGTGGTATATCATTATTTTTTGTGCACCCAAATAATGTAATCTACCAAACATGTGGGTCCCACTTCCAACACAATTTAAGGTTAGATTTCGAAATCATAAGTCTGCCATGAAAACTAAGAAAAAAAATCTTGTGAAACGGCCATCCATTTTAATCGAAACACCGCATGAACCTTCGGGAATTTAACGTCATATGTTATTGAGATGATAAGAGATGGACATCGTATGTAGATAATAAAACTGTTAGCGAGAGAAGCCTATTGTTCTTTCGGCTGCTCAATTACGGACAACTTAATCCTGATGGTTCTTAACAAAAGGCAAGAATTCAGATCACAAAACACCAAATTCAATACGCCTCTTAGGAATTCTTATTAATCCACAATAGCATTTACCATATTTAAATTTTTTAGATTATGTTTAATTAGTTTAATAATTATATAAGGAACCATTTTAGTTTATGATATTTTTGTATTTTTAACTGAAGGAAGGATCGCAAAATTTGGGGGTTACGCAAACGTCTTAATAAATTTTAATAATTGGAACAATGCGAAGTATGCCTGACTCCTTCTATACCTCATATTTGTGCTATATAAATATATATATATATATACTAGTATTATATTTAATATTAAATATATATTATAAATATATATATATATTTAACAAATAGATTCCATTTTGGCCATTTTCTGTTTTTAGTTATAGATGCACAGATGATGTTCAGCACAGGGTTAAGAACAAAAAAGTGGCCCAATGAGACCGAGGTTCAAAGTGGTGCTCACTGATTGTTGTTACCCACGTTCTGTTGTCCTCTGTGTTTCTATAATATACTAGAACATACAACAAAAAATGAAATCTATTTGTTTTATACAAGTCAAAAACAACCCCAATGGTTTATCAAAGCTGTTGTGTGGCATGAAAAAAGAAAAAACACAGCTGCTGACGTGATTTGATGCCATCCATGTATCTGTCCTTTAGTAGAATCATGGCTAAGAACCAATGAAAAAATGCATATATTATAATTTAATTATTGGTCACTGATGATTGGATATATATACTATAAATATATATGTATGGTATGTATGTATGTGATTGTATGTATGGATATGTATGTGTGTCGTGTGTGTGTGTGTGTGTAAGTGTGTGTTGTATATATACTTTTGTGAGAAATGGATCCCTGCACGTGGCATGAGATTATCACCCTTTGCTTAGTGAAGCTTGTCGAGGGAATTAAAATACCAAAAATATATTAATGCATCTAAATCAGTTTGTTGGTAATCAAACCTTAAGCTACCCATTGATATTTGCAGATTAAGGATGAATTACAGCCAATAAAAAAGTACATGATCTAGTTGGATTAGAGATCTAACACCAAGAATGAAAACCAAATTGAAGGCCCAAGTACTACTGTACAAGCAATTCACAAACAGCTTTTTGGTGTGTATTATTACTTACGTGTCCACTGTGGCTCGCTCAAATGCCAAAATATGAGTATTATGAAATAAGAAACCCGTTGTATGCTCTTGGGAAACATTAAAGGTTTACATCAGTGCAGTAAGCTTAATGTATTTATCAGCTAATGTGTTCATCTACACGGTATCGGCATATCATCACCTGAACTGCATTTTTTCTATATTTGTCAACTTTGTTTAGACTTTTGTTTTTGACATTAACATGCTACTTAGGACAATCACATAGCAGCTAAAAAAATATGTACAGTATGAGGGGGGGGGGGCCCTTTATTTGAAGAACATTCATCATTGGTACATGTTTGTTTGTATCCTCCATCATTCCATAGTAACAGCATTTCCACAAGCTTGGGCAAAAATTTATTAACAAACTGGTGCCATTCCAGGGAATTGGACGAGCTTGAGCCAAAATTGTTGCACTCTTCAACATTAACTTGGAAAAAATCCAGGTCTTTGGGGACAGGTATTCTGTCCCCAGGGCAGGACTCCCAAAATTCTTCCCCCGAGGCTAAAGGAATATGTCTGAACGTCAACTAGCAAACCAAGCACAACCTTTCTCAACCGTTCCATTTCCACATTTGTAAGCTTTGAGAACATTCCTGAATCATTTTCAGGGGAAATTTTCTTCGATTTCCAAGAAAAACCACATTTTTTTAAGACTGATTACTTTCTTCACCTATGAAATGTTTTCAAATCTGATGGGTAGTTACATGATTGGAAAAGACGATATTTGTTTCCCACCTTTCTAGTTTTTATTGCTTAATGGTTTCAGGTTACTGAATAAGACATATTTGGATTTGGATTTGTCTTCATGCTTTCGAGCCAGGCTGAATCCTTCCTTTTGTACTGCTCGTTGACGATTCAATGGGACATGACATGATAATAGTTTATTTGTGGGGGTACTCTTTACAGAAGTCAAACGTTTTTGAGATTTTTAAATACATTTAGGGCTGCTCCTTGATTGAAATTTGCAATGGCAACATCAGCTGCCTGTCTGTCCAAGATCCATTTTTAATTGTTGTGTTAACCCTCTACAATAGTCCAGAAAAATTGTTTACACTATTAGTATGAAAAATCGAAGATCAAGGAAGAGGCCAGATAGTTTCTCGTGGTACTGAAGAAGACAAACTATCTTTTATACCTACAAGTATTACATATAAACCCTTTATAGCAACTTTCTTTTCAAAAAAATAATCCATCATAAATTTTTAGTCCTGTTTATTTAAATTTTTTAATTAAAAAATTTAAGTGAGCTGTTTATTACGCTAAAATATTAATAAAAAATAGAGTATGTACCATTTTGTGATAGTATACATGCAGTCATATATATTTACAAAGAGTCAAAAGACCAATTTTCACAACGTAATAAACTAGGCTGTATCTTTAAATTGATATACCTTCGCAGTAGTAATTATTGACAAAGCAACGCATAAATAGAGTTTGGTTTCCCAAAATAACAAAGGACGCGTGATCGTAAAGTCCACATCATTCAATGCCTGGGTAATACGAAAGATCAAGAAATTTGATCAATGTTTTTGTTTTTACGCATGCTCTGTGTAAGTGTAAACGCTTCCTACCCATCACTACTGGTAGATGATTACTATGGTATCGATGTACATTATATTATAATGACAAATTCCTAGCATCTGTGGAGTTTTCAAATTTCTAAAATTAAGTAGTTATCATTTGTGGCTAAAGAAACCCTGGTTATTCAACCTTTTGCGGCAGAAGTTGTCCTGAACGATTTCCACATTCAATTTTGGGTCTCGCCGCCATCATTCAAAGCAGTCCAGCCTGATGAGCAACCTTTGCTCGTCAAGGCTGATATCTCGGTCATCCAGAAGAGAAACAGGTTTTTTTGTAGTTGTGGTCTCTTATAGATTCAAGAAGATCATTGAGTCAGTGCATTTCCACTTTTTTATTATATTGAAGATTCCTTGCTTCTATTCGTGTCAAACATTTTCCTTAGATTTTCCTTGACCAAGGAAGAAAATTACCCTTGATGAAATTATCCTTGAGGAAGCTTTTAGTTTACGAGTCCAACTTTTAGGCGCGGTACAAACTGAGGAGTCCGTGTAGTGTAGACTGGACCAGACCAACTACTTATACTTAATTAGTTAATTTTTTAATACGAGCGACAAGTTGAAGAGAAATGAGATATATCAGATATTAAACAGATTAACTATATTGTATTAAATATTTTGAATATATTATGACAAGAAACGAGCCGACTCAGCCGAGCCTGCCGTCGCTGCCGACGGAGACGCTTTTGTCGCTTTAGAGTTTAGCACTTCATGTAATAATAAATGTTTCGCGTTCATTTCGCAGTCCGCAGGACCAGCACGGACAAGCAGAGTTTGCAATTTCCTTGAAATTTTCCTTGAGGAAAGCTTTTAGTTTACAGTCCAACTTTTATGGCGCGGCCTACAAACCTGAGGTCCCGTGAGTAGGAGACTGGACCGACCAACTACTTACTTTTCATTAGTTAATTTTTAAAAGAGCGAAAGTGAAGAGAAATGAGATATATCCCAGATATTAACAGAAATAACTAACAAATATTGGTAATAATATTTTTGAATATTTATGACAAGAACGAGCCGACTCAGCCGAGCCTGCCGTCGCTGCCAGACGAGACGCTTTTTTTTTTTTGTCGACTTTAGAGTTTTAGCAGACTTCATTGTTAATATAAATGTTCGCCGTTCCGCAGTCCGCAGGACCAGCAGGTTGCATTTTATGGACTTTTTAATAGACTACGTTTACTTTATTTATTGAAATTGATGTGACAGACTGCACAGGAAGATTTATCAAAAGTTGTCTGGATCTACAATAATTTCCTTAGATTTCATTGAATTTCCTTAGATTTCCTTCAAATTTTTTCCTTACTTGAAAATTTCCTTTTTAGGGGTTCAAAATATCCTTCAAAAAGGATATTATTCCTTTGAAAGTGGAAGCACTGTCATATAGTTTATTGCAATTAGTACTTCATGATTTCAGTTTCTTGGAGTCAAAATATATTATCGGTAACAAAAAACACAATTTCCAAGGGTCTTATCTCCGCCCGCCCCCCCCCCCCCCCCCGCGCGCTGCGAAAAAAGACCCTGGTGCCCTCACCTCCGCCGTTCTCGCCTCGCCCGCCAACCGCCCGCCTTCCCGCCCGTAATCGAGCGCGGAAGAACCCCACTGATCTCTGGCACCCAGGGTAAAGGCTGGTCACGTGCTAGTTGAACAAAACGTTAAAAGAGTCAGGGAGGAGTCCTTCAAGCACAGTAATCGATGTTTTTAAGTAGTCTTTCAGTGTTGCAATCATTCAATAGCATCTTTATTCAAGTTATAAAAGTGAAACCTAAGTAAGATTAAGTGTTTACAGGCAGTCCGTTGTTGTAGCTGTGCTTCTAACGGGTTATGGAAAAGTCGATAATATTTCACCAAACTATGGACGACAGGCGACAACATTTGTAGTTCAACCCCCGTAATTTATCTGTAATGTCTCCCTCGGTTGTCGGCCGCTACATTAGGCGGCTTATACATGTTAAAGAATAATGGAAGACGTTTTTGTTTAGGGGAGGTAAATTAAACATTGCCGGCCAGACTGAAATTAAACATATTCGCGGCCGAAACCTATTTCATTGTATTTCTACCAGAGACTAATAATATTGCCGCTGTTTCCAAAATTTCTGATGATCTGTCATTCTGAAAAAAATGATAAAGACGTTCTAACTAAAAAATACCGCTCACAAAATCAAATACATTACGGCGTGAACAAAGCAAGCTTAATAATCCCTGGTATATATATCCTAGGATCGTTCTGAGCTAGGATAAAAAATAAATTATGATTGAAAATAATCTAGCGCGAGCCTAAAAACAACAAACAATCTTGATTTTTCGAAGGGTGCGCCGAAGTGAGTCGTTTTGGCATGGAATGACCTGCATTTGTTTTTTGAAATTTTGAGACTACCTCTTGAACTTATTATCATGACCGATTTGTGATGGTCAGAAATTGTGGTCATTGAACCGCGTATAAATTTATTTATAAGTATGTGAGGAATTGCTCTCGGACAAAAAATGATTTGTACTGTGATTCGCAAATTAGTTTGCAGGCATAAACAACGCGAATTTTGAAACTCCCAGAACTATAGACACTTCTTTGAAGATAACTTAGTTATTTCGACATAACCACAGACCGGCTTTTTAGTACTTATAACTTGCAAGGATGGATATTTTGGGCAGCGGAAAACGTATCGATAATCAAAACTAACAAAACATAACAATGTAATCCTCGCAACAAAAGAATAAAGGCGAGCCCAATCGATCATGGTCAAAATACTTTATTTTGTTTGTATATATCCCCCCCCACTTATTTTGTGACAAACCAACACTTAATACGAAATTTATTTGGAAACGCGTTCAAAAGAAAAATCGAATGTAGAAAAACAACAGAATCGTAGCACGAAACACCATGTGAAGAAACAAAACCCTCCTACCCCCTCCCTAACGACACTCGGTTAAAAAGTATCCCAGAATATGGGATACATGTGACCAGCCCCGACCCAGGGTCTTTTCGCAGCGAGCGTAGGGGGGGCGGGGGGGGCGGAGTGCGGAGAATAATGCTCCTGGGAACGAGGGTTGGTCCCGGCATGCTGTTGGGGGGGTTATGGCATGAGAACTGAGTTAGACCTTAAAAAAAAGTATATAAATCAACCAGATAAGATCACAGGCTTCCCAGAGCTTGCGACACATTTGATTATTATTGACGTCATTATATTTACGATGTATATTTAATGGACTTTACAACGGTAATTCCATTCGACTTCGTTTAAATTCTATGTAATTTAGTGTGAAATCTCTACGCTAGTTGAGGGCATTTAACAGCGATCGGTGGCCGGGCGGCACTTTTATTATTTGATGATATGTGAGTACTTTTAGTAACGATCTATTTTAATGGACTTGCAACGGGAATCATTCGTATTTCGTTAAAATGCTAGAAAATTTGCCATACAATTAAGAAATGAAAGTTCACTTTATTTTTTTAGGAAGTCGTAGTTGTCGTTTCCTGTGTAATATTGGTGTGAAATCTGTGGCGCAATTGAGGCATTGACTTGATTCAGTATTATCTCATGACACGCCCCACAACTCATTGTTTCCAAACACGTGTTAAATCTCATATTCAACTGGTATAAAAAACCTTCAAGGTGGGGCCAGGGCAATTTGAAGAGAGGGAAATTGCGGGGTAAAAAGCTCATTAATATGTAATAAAACAGTTATCACACTCTGATAAATACTTCATCACACTCAGATAAAATACTTATCAACACTCTGATTAAGTAAAAACGTACTGTTTATTCGTTAAGCTCTTTTATTCGTTGGGGGCGTGTCATGAGACAGACGACTTGTTTTAATTAGAAGGGTACTCGTTTAATAGGGGTTTTTTCCACAAGTTGTCAGCCAACTTTTTGGAAACTTTTTTCGTTCTATGGCAACTTTTTTTTTACTTTTTTTTTATATGGACAACTTTTTTTTGTTAATATTGCAAACTTTTGTAACTTCGACAACAACTTTTTCCTAACAATTGACATTTGTTTAGCGATCATTTTGAGTTTTTCACAACGTTTTACTTTTCATATTTGTTGTTGAAATCATGGTAAACCATTATTAGAATAATAATAAACCATAATTTTAGCTCCAAATACCCAAGTCCAGTCAATCTCATATCTCTTTATCTTTATCGGTATTTAATACTCGGTAATTTATCCGATAGGGGAGTTATTTGAATTGATAGATCTTGCTCCTTGCATTAAGTACGTGCTCATTTGCTGGCACTTTAGATTTTGATTTGAAAATTGGAAAATCTGTAGCTGACATCTAAAAGATGAGTTTCCCGCGCTTTCCAAAACTGTGAGGCACTTCCGTGTTTTTCATTTCCGGTCCTGGGTTATTTAATCGGTGGGTTTCAAAGTCCTGTGGACAATTTCGGCACTTTAGTTTTTGAAAAATCTGGAAAATTATTTCTGCATCTAGAAAGAGCTGTTTCCCGCGCTTTCCATAAACTGTGACGCACTTCCGGTTTTTCATTTCCGGTCCGGTAGTAATAGAGGGGTCAAAGTTGCGTCAGTCTCTGGACAATCTAGGACACTTTAGATTTTGAAAAATTGGAAAAATTATTATTCTGCATCTGAAAGAGCGTTTTTCCCGCGCTTCCAAAATACTGTGGACGCACTTCCGGTTTTTCATTTCCGGTCCGTAGTAAACGGGCGCTCAAAGTCCGTGGACAATTTCGGCACTTTAGATTTTGGAAAAATTGGAAAATTATTGCCATGCATCTGAAAAGAGCGTTTCCCGCGCTTTCCAAATCTGTGACGCACTTCCGGTTTGTATTCATGTTCCGGTCGGTAGATAATCGGGCGTGTCAAAGTCTGAAGTCCAGTGGACAATTTCGGCACTTTAGATTTTGAAAAAATTGGAAAATTGTTTCTGCAATATCAAAGAAGGCGTTTCCCGCGCTTTCCAAATACTGTGACGCACTTAACACACTAGCAAACACACACCGAAACGTCCGGTTTATTCATTTCCGCTCCGGTAGTAATCGGGCCGTCAAAGTCCTGTGAAACAATTTCGGCACTTGAGTTATTTGAAAAATTGGAAAATTATTGCTGCATCTGAAAGAGCGTTTCCCGCCGCTTTTCCAAAACTGTTGACGCACCTTCCGGTTTTTCATTTCCTGGTCCGGTAGTAATCGGGCGTTCAAAGTCCGTGAACAATTTCGGCACTTTAGATTTTGAAAAAATTGGAAAAATATTGCTGCCATCTGAAAGAGCGTTTTCCCGCGCCTTTCCAAAACTGTGACGCACTTCCGGTTTTATCATTTCCGTTCCAGGGTTTTAGTAATCCGAGGCGTCAAAGTCCCGTGGGACAATTTAGGCACTTTTAGATTTTGAAAAATTGGGCAAATTATTTCTGCATCTGAAAGAGCGTAGTTTCCCTTGCGCGTTCCAAAACTGTGACGCTCTTTACCGGTTTTTTCATTTCCGAGTCCGGTATTTAGTAATCGGGCGTCAATGAAGTCCCGTGGAACAATTTCGGCACTTTAAGGATTTTGAAAAATTGGAAAATTATTTCTTGGCATCTGAAAGGAGCGTTTCCCTTGCTTTCCAAAACTAGTTGACGCACTTTCCGGTTTTTCATTTCCGGTTCCGGTAGTAATCGGGCCGTCAAAAGTTCCGTGGACAATTTCTGGCACTTTTAGATTTTGAAAAAATTGGAAAATTATTGCTGCAATCTGAAAGAGCGTTTTCCCGCGCTTTCCACAAACTGTGACGCCACTTTCGAACACGCATCCGGTGTTTTTCAATTTTCCGTTCCGGTAGTAATCGTGGGCGTCAAAGTCCGTGGACACATTTCGGCACTTTAGGATTTTGAAAAATTGGAAAATTATTTCTGCATCTGAAAGAGCGTTTCCCGCGCTTTCCAAAAACTATGTCGCCACGTTCCGGTTTTTCATTTCCGGTCCCGGTTAGTAATTCGGGCCGTCAAAGTCCGGTGGACAATATTCGGCACTTTTAGATTTTGAAAAATTGGAAAATTATTGCTGCAAAATCTGAAAGAGCGTTTCCCGCGCTTTCCAAAACTGTGACGCTACTTTCCGGTTTTTCATTTCCGGTTCCTGGTAGTAATCGGGCGACGTCAAAGTCCGTGGACAATTTCGGCACTCTATTAGATTTTGAAAAAATTTGGAAAATTATTGCAGCATCTGAAAGAGCGTTTCCCGCGGCTTTCCAAAAACTGTGTGACGCACTTTCTGTTTTTTCATTTCCGGTCCGGTAGATAATCCGGGGCGATCAAAGGTCCGTGGACAATAGTAGGCACTTTTAGAATTTTGAAAGAAATTGAGAAAATCTATATTTTTTTTCTGCATCTGAAAAGGAGCGTTTCCCGCGCTTTCCAAAAACTGTGACGCTACTTCCGGTTTTTCATTTCCGGTCCGGTAGTAATCGCGGCTAGTTCAAAGTCCGTGGACAATTTCCGGCACTTTAAGATTTTGAAAAAAACTTGGGGAAAATTATTTCTTTTGCTATCTGAAAGAGCGTTTCCCCGCGCTTTCCAAAAACTGTGACGCACTTCCGCGTGTTTTTCATTTCCGTTCCGGTAGTAAATCGGGCGTCAATAGTCCGTGGACAATTTCGGCATCTATTTTTAAGAATTTTGAAAAATTGAGAAAATTATATTGCCTGCACTCTGAGAAGAGCGTTCCCGCGCTTTCCAAAACTGTGACGCACTTCCGGTTTTTCATTTCCGTTCCGGTAGTAATCAGTGGGGCGTCAAAAGTCCGTGGACAATTTAGGCACTTTAGATTTTTGAAAAATTGGAAAATTTATTTTCTGCATCTGAAAGAGGCGTTTCCCGCGCTATTATCCAAACTGTGACGCACTTCCGGTTTTTTTTCATTTCCGGTCCGGTAGTAATCGGGCGTCAAAAGTCCGTGGACAAATTTCGGCACTTTAGATTTTGAAAAATTGCAAAATTATTGCTGCATCAGAAAGAGCGTTTTCCCTCGCCTCGCTTTCCAAAACTGTGACGCACGTTCCGGTATTTTCATTTGCGGTCCGGTAGAAGTATCGGGGGGCGTCAAAGTCCCGGTGGACAATTTCGGCACTTTAGATTTTGAAAAATTTGGAAAATTATCTTTCTGCATCTGAACAGAGCGTTTCCCGCGCTTTCCAAAACTTGTGACGACACTTCCGGTTTTTCATTTCCCGTTCCGTTAGTAATCGGGTCGATCAAAGTCCCGTGGACAATTTTCGGCACTTATAGATTTTGAAAAATTGGAAAATTATTGCTGCATCTGAAAGAGCGTTTCCCGCGCTTATCCAAAACTGTGACGCACTTCCGGTTTTTCATGTTGCGGTCCTGGGTAGTAATCGGGGCACGTCTCCAAAGTCCGTGTGACAATTTCGGCCACTTTAGATTTTGAAAAATTTGCAAAATTATTGCTGGCAATCAGGAAAGAGCGTTTCCCGCGCTTTCCAAAACTGTGACGCCGCACTATCCGGTTTTTCATTTTGCGGTCCGGTAGTAATCGGGCGTCAAATGTCCGTGCGAAAATTTTCTGGCACTTTAGATTATTGAAAAATTGGAAAATTATTGCTGCATCTGACAAGAGCGTTTCCCGCGCTTTCCAAAACTGTGACGCACTTCCGGTTTTTCATTTGCGGTCCGGTGGGTAGTAATCAGGGGCGTCAAAGTCCGTGGACAATTTCGGCACTTTAGATTTTGAAAAAAATTGTAAAATTATTGCTGCATCTGGACAAAGAGCGTTTCCCGCGCTTTCAAAAACTGTGACGCACTTCCGGTTTTCATATGCGGGTCCGGTAGTAATCGGGCGTCAAAGTCCGTGGACAATTTCGGCACTTTAGATTTTGAAGGAAAAAATTGGAAAACTTATTGCTTTGCATCTGAAAGAAGCGTTTTCCCGCGCTTACCAAAACTGTGACGCACTTCCGGTTTTTCATTTGCGGTCCGGGTAGTAATCGGGCGTCAAAGTCCGTGGACAATTTCGGCACTTTAGATTTTGAAAAATTGCAAAATTATTTGCTGCATCTGAAAGAGCGTTTCCGCGCTTTCCAAAACTGTGACGCACTTCCGGTTTTTCATTTGCGGTCCGGTAGATAATTTCGGGCGTTCAAAGGTCCGCTGGACAATTTCGGCACTTTAGAATTTTGAAAAATTGGAAAATTATTGCTTGCATCTGAAAGAGCGTTTCCCGCGCTTTCCAAAACTGCGGACGCACCTTCCGGTTTTTCATTTGCGGTCCGGTAGTTAATCGGCGGTAAATCGTCAAAGTCCGTGGAACAATTTCGGCACTTTAGATTTTGAAAAATTGCAAAATTTATTGCGGAAAAATAAAAAACATCTGAAAGAGCGTTTCCCGCGGCTTTCCTAAACTGTGACGCACCTTCACGGTTTTTCATTTGCGGTCCGGTAGTTAATCGGGCGTCAAAGTCTCTGTGGGACAATTTCGGGGTCACTTTAGTAGTTTGAAAAAATTGGAAAATATAAATGCTGCATCTGAAAGAGCGTTTCCCGCGCTTTCCAAAACTGTGACGCACGTTCCGGTTTTTCATTTCCAGTTCCCGGTAGTAATCGGGCGCGTCAAAGTCCCGTGGACAATTTCGGCACTTAAGAATTTTGAAAAATTGGAAAAATTATTTCTTGCATCTGAGAAGAGCGTTTCCCGCGCTTTCCAAAACATTGACAGCACATTGCCGGTTTTTCATTTCCGTTCCTGGTAGTAATTCGGGGCGTCAAAAGTTCCGTGGGACAATTTTCGGCACTTTTAAGATTTTGAAAAATTGAGAAAAATTATTTCTGCATCTGAAAGAGCGTTTCCCGACGCTTTCCAAAACTGTGACGCACTTCCGAGTTGTTTTTCATTTCCGGTCCGGTAGTAATCGGGCGTCAAAGTCCGTGGACAATTTCGGCACTTTAGATTTTGAAAAAATTATGCAATAATTATTGCTGCATCTGAAAGAGCGTTTTCCCCGCGCTTTTCCAAAACTTGTGACGCACTTCCGGTTTTTCATTTCCGGTCCGGTAGTAATCCGGGCGTCAAAGTCCGTGGACAATTTCGGTCACTTTAGATTTTGAAAAAAATTTGGAAAATTAATTGCTGCAGTCTGAAAGAGCGTTTCCCGCGCTTTCCAAAACTGTGACGCAGCTTACCGGATTTTTCATTTCCGGTCCGGTTAGTAATCGGGAGTCTAAGTCCGTGGACAATTTCGGCACTTTAGATTTTGAAAAATTGGAAAATTATTGCTGCATCTGAAAGAGCGTTTTCCCGCGCTTTCCAAAACTGTGACGCACTTCCGGTCTTTTCATTTTGCGGTCCGGTAGTAATCGGGCTGTCCAAAGTCCGTGGGACAATTTCGGGCACTTTAGATCTTTTGAAAAATTGGAAAATTATTGCTGCATCCTGAAAGAGTCGTTTCCCGCGCTTATCCAAACTGAGACGCACTTCGCGTTTTTTCAAATTGCGGACGCGGTAGTAAACTGGCGTCAAAGACCGTGACAATTTCGTGCAACTTTAATTTTGAAAATTGAAACTTATTGCTGCATCTGAAAGAGCGTTTCCGCTCTTCCCAAAACTGTGACGCACTTCCGGTTTTTCATTTCCTGGTCCGGTAGTAATCGGGCGTCAAAGTCCGTGGACCAATTTTCGGCACTATTAGAATTTTGAAAAATAATTGGAAAATTATTTGCTGCATCTGAACAGAGCGTTTCCCGCGCTTTCCAAAACTGTGACGCACTTCCGGATTTTTTCATTTCAGTTTCCGGTAGTAATCGGGCGTCAAAAGTCCGTGGACAATTTTCGGCACTTTAGATATTGAAAAATTGGAAGGAAAAATTATTTCTGCACTCTGAAAGAGCGTTTCCCGCGCTTTCCAAAACTGTGACGCACTTCCGGTTTTTCATTACCGTTCCGGTAGTAATCGGGCGTCAAAGTCCGTGGGACAATTTCGGCACTTTAGATTTTGAAACATTGGAAAATTGTTTGCTGCATATGAAAGAGCGTTTCCCGCGCATTCCAAAACTGTGACGCACCTTCCGGTTTTTCATTTCCGGTCCGGTAGTAATCGGGAGGGTCCAAAGTCCGTGGAACAATTTCGGCACTTTAGATTTTGAAAAATTTGCAAAAGTTATTGCTGCATCTGAAAAGAGCGTTTCCCGCGATTTCCAAAACTGTGACGCACTTTCCGGTTTTTCATATCCGGTCTCGGTAGTTCAATCAGGTGTTCTTTTTTTGTTTTTTTTTTTTTTTAACATTAAACTAAACAAAATAACTCCACAATTTTACGGCGTCAAAGTCCGTGGAACAATTTTCGGCACTTTAGGATTTTGAAAAAATTGGAATAATTATTGCTGCATCTGAAAAGGAGCGTCTTCCACGCGCTTATCAAAAACTGTGACGCATCTTCCGGTTTTTCATTTCCGGTCCGGTTAGTAATCGGGGCGTCAAAGTCCGTGGACAATTTCCGGCACTTTAAGGATTTTGAAAAATATGGGAAAATTGTAGTGATTGCTGGCATCTGAAAGAGCGTTTCCCGCGCTTCCAAAAACTGTGACGGCACTTCCGGTTTTTCATTTCCGGTCCGGTAAATAATCGGGCACGTCAAAGACCGTGGACAATTACGGCACTTTAGATTTTGAAAAAATTGCAAAATTATTGCTGCATCTGAAAGAGGCGTTTCCCGCGGCTTTACCAAAACTGGTGGACGCACTTCCGGTTTTTCATTTCCGGTCCGGTAGTAATCGGGGCGGTCAAAGTCCGTGGGACAATTTCGGCACTTTAGATTTTGAAAAATTGCAAAATAATTGACTGCATCTGAAAGAGCGTTTCCCCGCGCTTTCCAAAAACCATGTGACGACACTTCCGGTTTGTTCATTTCCGGTCCGGTAGTAATCGGGCGTCAAAGTCCGTGTGGACAATTTCGGCACTTTATGATTTTGAAAAAAATTGAGGAAAATTATTTGCTGCAATCTGAAAGGAGCGTTTCCCGGCGCTTTCCAAAACATGTGACAGCCACTTGCCGGTTTTTCATTTCCTGGTCCGGTAGTAATCGGGCGTCAAAGGTCCGTGGACAATTTCGGCACTTCTAGATTTTGAAAAATTGGAAAAATTATTTGCTGCATCTGAAAGAGCGTTTACCCGCGCTTTCCAAAAACTGTGACGCACTTCCGGTTTTTTCATTTCCGTTTCCCGGTAGTAATCGGGCGTCAAAGTCCGTGGACAATTTCGGCCCAAACTTTAGATTTTGAAAAATTGGAAAATTATTTCTTGCATCTGACAAGAGCGTTTCCCGCGCCTTTCCAAAACTGTGACGCACTTCCGGTTTTTCATTTCCGTTTCCGGGTATAGTAATCGGGCGTACAAAGTCCGTGGACAATTTCGTGCACTTTAGATTTTGAAAAAATTGGAAAATTATTTGCTGCAGATCTGAAAGAGCGTTTTCCCGCGCTTTCCAAAACTGTGACGCACTTCCCGGTTTTTCATTTCCGGTCCGGTAGTAATCGGGGCGTCATAAGTCCGGTGGACAATTTTCGGCACTTTAGATTTTGAAAATTGGAAAATTAATTGCTGCATCTGAATAGAGCGTTTCCCGCGGCTTTCCAAAACTGTGACGCACTTCCGGTTTTTCATTTCCTGGTCCGGTAGTAATCGGGCGTCAAAGTCGTGGACAATTTCGGCACTTTTAGATTTTGAAAAATCGGAAAATTACTTGGCCTGCATCTGAAAGAGCGTTTCCCGCGCTTTCCAAAACTGTGACGACACTTCCGGTTTTTCATTTCCGGTCCGGTAGTAATCGGGCAGTCAAAGTCCGTGGAACAATTTCGGCACTTTTGATTTTGAAAAATTGGAAAATTATTGCTGCATCTGAAAGAGCGTTTCCCGCGGCTTTCCAAAACTGTGACGCACTTCCGGTTTTTCATTTCCGTTCCGGTAGTAATCGGGCGTCCAAAGTCCTCGAGGACAATTTCGGCACTTTAGATTTTGAAAAAATTGGAAAAATTATTAGCTGCGATCGTGAAAGAGCGTTTCCCGCGCTTTCCAAAACTGTGACGCACTTCCTTCCGGGTTTTTTCATTTTCCCGGTTCCGGTAGGTAATCGGGGCGTCAAAGTGTTGTCCGTGGACAATTTCGGCACTTTAGATTTTTTGAGAAAATTGGAAAATTATTGCTGCATCTGAAAGAGCGTTTCCCGCGCTGTTCCAAAACTGTGACGCACTACCGGTTTTTCATTTCCGGTCCCGGGTAGTAATCGGGCGTCCAAAGTTTCCGTGGACAAATTTCGTGCACTTTAGATTTTGAAAAATTGGGAAAATTATTGCTGCATCTGAAAGGAGCGTTTCCCGCGCTTTCCAAAACTGTGACGCACTATCCGGTTTTTCATTTCCGGTCCGGTAGTAATCGGGCGTCAAAGACCGTGGACAATTTCGTTCGGCACTATACAACTTAGATTTTGAAAAATTGCAAAATTATTAAGCTGCAATACTGAAAGAGCGTTTCCCGCGCTTTCCAAAACTGTGACGCACTTCTTTTACCGGTTTATCATTTCCGGTCCTGGTAGTAATACGGGCGATCAAAGGTCCGTGGGACAATTTCGGCACTTTAGATTTTGAAAAAATTGGAAAATTATTGCTGAACTCTGAAAAGAGCGTTTCCTCCGCGCTTTCCCTAAAACTGTGACGCAACTTCCGTTTTTCATTCCCGTTCCGGTAAGTAATCGGGCGTCAAAGTCCGTGGGACGACAATTTTCGGCACTATTAGATTTTGAAAAATTGGAAAATTATTTGCTGCATCTGAAAGAGCGTTTCCTTCCCGCGCTTTCCAAAACTGTGACGCACTTCCGGTTTTTCATTTCCGTTCCGGTAGGTAATCGGGCTTTCAAGTCCGTGGACAATTTCGGCACTTTAGATTTTGAAAAAATTGGAAAATTATTTCTGCATCTGAAAGAGCGTTTCCCACGCGCTTTCCAAAAACTGTGACGCCACTTCCGGTTTTTCATTGCCGTTCCGGTAGTAATCGGGCGTCAAAGTCCGTGGACAATTTCGGCACTTTAGATTTTGAAAAAATTGGAAAATTTATTGCTGCATCTGAAAGAGCGTTTCCCGCGCCTTTTCCAAAACTGTGACCGCAACTTCCGGTTTTTCATTTCCGGTCCGGTAGTAATCGGGCGTCAAAAGTCCGTGGACACAATTTCGGCACTTTAGATTTTTGAAAAATTGGCAAAATTATTGCTGCAAACTCTGAAAAGAGCGTTTCCCGCGCTTTCCAAAACTGTGGACGCCATCTTCCGGTTTATTCATTTCCGGTCCGTGTAGTAAATCCGGGGCGTCAAAGTCCGTAGGACAATTTCGGCACTTTAGATTTTGAAAGAATTGGACAAATTTATTGCTGCATCTGAAAGAGCGATTTCCCGCGCTTTCCAAAACTGTGACGCACCACCGGTTTTTCATTTGCGGTCAGGTAGTAATCGGTCGTCAAAGTCCGTGGACAATTTCGGCACTTTAGATTTTGAAAAACAATTGGGAAAATTATTGCTGCATCTGAAAGAGCGTTTCCCGCGACCATTTCCAAAACTGTGACGCACTTCCCGGTTTTTTCATTACCCGTTCGGTAGTAATCGGGGCGTTCAAAGTCCGTGGACAATATTCGGCACTTTAGATTTTGAATAAATTGGAAAACTTTATTTCTGCATCTGAAAAGAGCGTTTCCCGGCGTCTTTCCAAAACTTGTTGACGCACTTCCGGTTTTTCATTTCCGGTCCGGTAGTAATACGGGCGTCAAAGTCCGTGGACAATTTCGGCACTTTAGATTTTGAAAAATTGCAAAATTATTGCTGCATCTGAAAGAGCGCTTTCCCGCGCTTTCCAAAAACTGTGACGTCACTTTCGGTTTTTCATTTTCCCGAGTCCGGTAGTAATGCGGGCGTCAAAGGTCCGTGGCTGGACAATATCGGCAACTTTAGATTTTGAAAAATTGGAGATTTAGTTGATTGCATCTGAAAGAGCGTTTCCCGCGCTTTCCAAAACTGTGATCGCACTTCCGGTTTTTCCATTTCCGGTCCGGTAGTAATCGGGCGCATCAAAGGTCCCGGGGACAATTTCGGCAACTTTAGATTTTGAAAAATTGGGAAAATTATTGCTGCATCTGCAAAGGAGCGTTTTCCCGCGCTTTTCCAAAACTGTGACTGCACTTCCGGTTTTTCATTTCCGTTCCTAGGTAGTAATCGGGCGTCAAAGTCCGGTGGAACAATTCTCGGCACTTTTAGATTTTGAAAAATTGCAAAATATTATTGCTTGCATCTGAAAAGAGCGTTTCCCGTACGCTTTCCCAAAACTGTGACGCACTTCCGAGTTTTTCAATTTCCGTTTCCGGTAGTAATCGGTGCGTCAAAGTTCCCGTGTGGACAATTTCGGCATTCTTTAGATTTTTTTGAAAAAATTGGAAAATTATTGCTGCATCTGAAAGAGCGTTTCCCGTCGCTTTCCAAAAAACTGGTGACGAATCACTTCCGGTTTTTCATTTTCCGTTCCGGTAGTAATCGGGCGTTCAAAGTACCGCTGGACAATTTCGGCACTTTAGATTTGAAAAATAGGAAAATTATTGCTGCATCGTGAAAGAGCGTTTCCGCGCTGTTTGCCAAAACTGTGACGCCACTTCCGGTTTTATCATTTCCGGACCGGTAGTAATCGGGCTGCAGTCAAAGTCCGTGGACAATTTCGGCACTTTCAGATTTTGAAAACATTGGAAAATTGTTGCTAAGCAGATCTGAAAGAGCGTTCCCGCGCTTTCCAAAACTGTCTGACGGCACTTCCGGTTTTTTCATTTCCGGTCCGGTAGTAATCGGGCGTCAAAGTTCCGTGGACAATTTCTGGCCACTTTAGATTTTGAAAAAATTGGAAAATTATTTGCTGCATCTGAAAGAGCGTTTCCGGCGCTTTCCAAAACTGTGACGCACTTCCGGTTTTTCATTTCCGGTCCGGTAGTTAATCGGGCGTCAAAAGTCCGGTTGGACAATTTCGGCCACTTTAGATTTTTCGAAAAAATTTGCAAAAATTATTGCTATGCATCTGAAAGAGCGTTTCCCGCGCATTTCCAAAACTGTGACGCATCTTCCGGTTTTTCATTTCCGGTCCGTCGGTAGTAATCCGGGCGTCAAAGTTCCGTGGACAATTTCGGCACTTTAGATTTTGAAAAATTGGAAAATTATTGCTGCATCTGGCTGTGAAAGAGCGTATTCCCAGCGCTTTTCCAAAAATGTGACGCACATAACTGCAATAACCTTCCGGTTTTATTCATTTCCGGTTCCGGTAGTAATCGTGTACTTCTGTCGTCGAAAGTCCGTGGGACAATTTCGGCACTTTAGATTTTGAAAAATTGGAAAACTTATTTTCTGCATCTGAAAGAGCGTTTTTTCCCGCGCTTTCCAAAACTGTTGACGCACTTTCCGTGTTTTTTCATTTCCGTTCCGGTAGTAATCGGATCTGGCGGTCAAAGTCCGTGGGACAATTTCGGCACTTTAGATTTTGAAAAATTGGAAAATTATTTCTGCATCTGAAAAGAGGCGTTTCCCGCGCTTTCCAAAACTGTTGACGCACTTCCGGTATTTCGATTTCCGGGTCCGGTAGTAATCGGGCCGGTCAAAGTCCGTGACAATTTTCGCGGAACAATTTCGGCACTTTAGATTTTTGAAAAATTTGCAAAATTATTGTTTTTACTGCATCTGAAAGAGCGTTTCCCGCGCTTTCCAAAACTGTGACGACACTTCCGGTTTTTCATTTCCGGTCCTGGTAAGTAATCGGCGGGCGTCGTCAAAGTCCGTGGACAATTTCGTTCGGCACTTTAGATTTTGAAAAATAGCAAAATTATTGCTGCATCTGAAAGAGCGTTTCCCAGCGCTTCTCCAAAACTGTGACGCACTTCCGGTTTATCATTTCCGGTCCGGTGTTCGTAATACGGGCGTCAAAGTCCGTGGACAATTTCGGCACTTTAGATTTTGAAAAATTGGAAAATTCTTGCTGCAATCTGAAAGAGCGTTTCCCGCGCTTTCCAAAAACTGTGACGCACGTTCCGGGTTATTTTTTCATTTGCGGTCGCGGTAGTAATCGGGCGTCCAAAGTCCGTGGACAATTTCGGCACTTTAGATTATTGAAAAATCTGGAAAATTATTGCTTGCATCTGAAAGAGCGTTTCCCGCGCTTTCCAAAACTGTGACGCAACTTCCGGTTTTTACTTTTGCGGTCCGGTAGTAATCGGGCGTCAAAGTCCGTGGACAATTTCGGCACTTTAGATTATTGAAAAATTGGAAAATTTATTGATGCATTCTGAAAGAGCGTTTTCCCGCGCTTTCCAAAAACTGTGACGCACTTCCGGTTTTTCATTTCCGTTTCCGGTAGTAATCGGGTCGTCCAAAGTCCTGTGGAGCCAATTTCGGCACTTTAGATCTTTTGAAAAAAAAGGAAAAAAAAAAAAAAAAAAAAAAAAAATTGGAAAAATTATTTCTGTCATTCTGAAAGAGCGTTTTCCCCGCGCTTTCCAAAACTGTGACGCACTTCCTAACCACTTTCGGTTATTTCATTCCGTTTCCGGTAGTAATCGGGTATGGCGTCAAAAGTCCGTGGACAATTTCGGCACTTATAGATTTATGAAAAATTGGAAAAATTATATTTCTGCAACTGAAAGAGCGTTTTCCCGCGCTTTCCAAAACTGTGACGGCACTTCCGCGTTTTTCATATTCCGGTCCGGTAGTAATCGGGCGTCCAAAGTCCGTGGACAATTTCGGGCACTTTAGATTTTGAAAAATTCTGAAAATTATTGCTGCATCTGAAAGAGCGTTTCCCGCGCTTTCCAAAACTGTTGGACGCACTTCCGGTTTTTCATTTCCGGTCCGGTAGTAATCGGGCGTCAAAGTCCGTGGACAATATTTCTGGCACTTTAGATTTTGAAAAATTGTGAAAATATATTGCGGCATCTGAAAGAGCGTTTCCCAGCGCATTTCCAAAAACTGTGACGCACTTCCGGTTTTTCATTTGCGGTCTTCGGTAGTAATCGGTGCGTCAAAGTCCCGTGGAAACAATTATCGGCTACTTTAGATTTTGATAAAAATTGAGAAAAATTTATTCGCTTGCAACAGAAAGAGCGTTTCCTCCGCGCTTTTCCAAAACTCGTGACGCACTTCCGGTTTTTCATTTCCGTTCCGGTAGTAATCGGGGGCGTCAAAAGTCCGTGGACAATTTCGGCACTTTAGATTTTATGAAAAATTGGAAAAATATATTGCTGCATCTGAAAGAGCGCTTTCCCGCGCTTTCCAAAACTGTGACGCCACTTCCGCGATTTTTCATTTTCCGTTCCGGTAGTAATCGGGCGTCAAAGTCCGTGGACAATTTCGGCACTTTACCCCCCCCCCGATTTTGGAAAAACATTGGGAAAATTATTTCTGCATCCTGAAAGAGCGTCTTCCCGCGCTTTCCAAAACTGTGACGCACTTCCGGTTTTTCATTTCCGGTACCGGTTAGCTAATCGTGAGCGTCAAAGTCCGTGGACAATTTCGGCACTTTAGATTTTGAAAAATTGCAAAAATTAATTGCTGCATCTGAAAGAGCGTTTCCCCGCGCTTTCCAAAACTGTTTGACGGCACTTCCGGTTTTTCATTTCCGGTCCGGTAGTAATCGGGCGTCAAAGTCCGTGGACAATTTCGGCACTTTAGATTTTGAAAAATTGTGGGAAAATTATGCTGCTGATCTCTGAAAGAGCGTTTCCCCGCGCTTTCCAAAACTGTTGACGCACTTCCGGTTTTTCATTTCCGGTCTCGGTAGTAATCGGGCGTCAAGTCCGTGGGACAAATTTCGGCAACTTTAGATTTAGAAAAAATTGGAAAATTATTGCTGCATCTGAAAGAGCGTTTCCCCGCGCTTTCGCAAAACTGTGGACGTCACTTCCGGTTTCTCATTTCCGTTCCGTGTAGTAAATCGGGCGTCAAAGTCCGTCGGACAATTTCGGCACTTTAAATTTATGAAAAATTGGAAAATTATTTCTGCATCTGAAAGAGCGTTTCCCGCGCTTTCCCAAAACTGTGACGCGCACATTCCGGTTTTTTCATTTCCGTTTCCTGGTAGTAATCGGGCGTTCAAAGTCCGATGGTCAATTTCGGGCACATTTAGATTTTGAAAAATTGGAAAAATTATTTCTGCATCTGAAAGAGCGTTTCCCGCGCTTTCCAAAACTGTGACGCACTTCCGGTTTTTTCATTTCCGGTCCAGGTAGTAATTCGGGCGTCAAAGTCCTGTGGACAATGTGGGCACTTTAGATTTTGAAAAATTTCGAAAATTATATGCTTGCATCTTCTGCAAAGAGCGTTATCCTCGTCCGCTTTCCAAAACAGCTGAACGCACTTCCGGTTTTTCATTTTCCGGTCCGGTAGTAAATCGGGCGTCAAAGTCCGTGGACAATTGTCGGCACTTTAGATTTTGGAAAAATATTGGAAAATTATTAGCTGCAATCTGAAAGAGCGTTTCCCGCGCTTTCCAAAACTGTGACGCACTTCCGGTTTTTCATTTGCGGTCCGGTAGGTAATCGGGACGTTCAAAGTCCGGTGGACAATGTTCGGCACTATTAGATTTTTGAAAAATTGGAAAATTATTGCTGGCATCCTGAAAGAGCAGTATTCCCGCGCTTTCCAAAAACTGTGACGCATTCTTCCGGTTTTTCATTTCCGTTCCAGGTAGTTACGTAAATCGGGGGCGTCAAAGTCCGTGGACAATTTCGGCACTTTAGATTTTGAAAAAATTGGAAAATTTATTTGCTGGCATCTGAAAGAGCGTTTCCCGCGCTTTTCCAAAACTGTGACGCACTTCCGGTTTTTTCATTTCCCGTCCGGGTAGTAATCGTGGCGTCAAAGTCCGGGTGGAACAATTTCGGCACTTTAGATTTATTGAAAAATTGGAAAAATTATGTTTCTGCATCTTTGAAAGAGCGTTTCCGCGCGCTTTCCAAAACTGTGACGCACTTCCGGTTTTTTCATTTCGGTTCCGGTAGTAATCGGGCGTCCAAAGTCCGTTGGACAATTTCGGCACTTTAGATTTTGAAAAAATTGGAACATTATGTTGCTGCATCTGAAAGAGCGTTTCCCACGCGCTTTTCCAAAACTGTGACGCACATTCCGGTTTTTTCCATTTCCGTTTCCCGGGTAGTAATCGGGCGTCCAAAGTCCGTGGACAATTTTCGGTGGCACTTTAGATTTTGAAAAATTGGAAATTATATATATATATATAATTTCAGTACTAATTGGCAAATTCTAAAACATTCTATTTCGTACACAGGAGGATCAAAACCGGATGCAAATTTATGTTTAGAAGAAAAATTTTGTATTTTAAAAAGAAGAAAAAATAAGAAATAGTTTTTAACTCAACAAAAGAGGTATATTATATTTATATATATATATATATATTATTTATATAAAATATATATTATATATATATATATTATATATATTTATATATATTTTATATTATATTTCTATATATATATATATATATATATAATATATACGTATTTTATATATATATATTTATATATTTTTATATTATATTATATATATATATATATATATATATAAGATATATATATATATATATTATATATCTATATATATATTTATATATTTATATATTTATATATTTTTATATATATATTTATATATATATATATATATATATAATATATATATATATTAATATATATTATTATAATATATATACTATATATAGATATTATATATATATATATATATATATATATATATATATATTATATATATAATATTTATATATATATATATATATATTGTAATATTATATATGTATATATATATTATTATATATTTTATATATTTATATATATTTATATATATATATATATATATTATATATATATACTATATTTATATATATATTTATATATAGATATATATATATAATATATATATAGTATATATATATATATTATATATAATTATATTTTATATATATATATATATTATATATTTTCATATATATATATATATTTATATATTATATATATATATATATATATATATTAATTATATTATTTGTATTTATATATTTTTTATATATTATATATATATTATATATATATATTATATATAGATATATATATTTATATTTATTTATATATATTATATATATATATATATATTTATTTTATTTTTTCTATTTATATATAATATTAGTTTTTTTATATATATATTTTTATATATATATATATATATTTATATTTTGTTATATTTTATATATAATATTTAATATTATATTTATTATATTATTTATATATATTATATATAATATAGATATATATATATATTTATTCTTTTATATTTATAGTATTTATATTATTTATAAATAATACTTTTAATATATATATTTATTATATATATACTATTATACTATATATATATATATTTATATATATATATATATATATATGTATTTTATATATATTATATATATTTTATATATAGTATGATATATATATATATATATATATATTTTGTTATATATTATATATTGTATATATATATATACTATATTATTTATATATTCATATATACTATTTTTATAATATATATATATATATAATATATATATTTATATATTATATATATATAGTTTGTATTATATATATATATTATATATATATATATATATATATATATATATATATTTTTTTATATATATATATTATATATATATATATATATAGTATTTATATATAGATTTATTTATATATATATTATTTATATATAGTTATATAGTATATTTATATTTTTTTATATTATATATATAGATATATTTATTATATATATATATAATATATATATATATAGTATATATATTATATATATATATATATATATTATTTTTTTATAGTTTAGTATATAGTATATATTTATTATATTATATATATATATATATTTTTATATTTAATATTTATTTATATATTATATATATAGATATATATTATATATATATTTATATATATATTATATAGTATAGTATATATAGATATATTATATTTTTATTATATATATATATTTATATATATTTATATTTATATATATATATATATTTATATATTTTTATATTATTTATATTTTATATATATATATATATATATATTCATATATATTATATATACATATATATTATATATATAATATCATATCATTTATTATCTTATATTCATATATATTAGTATTACATATATATTTATATATTATACATATATTATATATATATATACTTAATTATTATATATACTTATTAATATATATATATATTACAATTTATATATTTATATATATACATTTATATATTACATATATATAAATATATATATATATATATTTACTTATTATTATTATTTATATTTATGTATACTATTATATATATTTTATTCTATATACTAGTGTAGATATTATATATATAACATATTTTTATATATATAGTTATTTATATTATATATATATATATATACATATTTTTATATTGATAATATATATTTATTTATATATATATATTATACATATTATATTCATATATATATATATATATACATATTTATACATATATTTATATATATATACATTATTTATATATATATATACATATATCATATATTTTTATTTCATATATATATATATATATATATATATACATATATATTATATACTAATATAACTTATATATATATATTTAAATACATATATTGTATATATATATTATATATATATATTTATATATATATTATTTTATATATTTTTTATATATATATATATATATATTATATTATTTATAGTATATAGATGATATATATTTATATATATATATTATATTATATTTATATATATATAGAAAGGATTTATGGTGAAGGTAAATTTGGAGTGGTTGGTAATACTATAACATTTAAGACACAAACCGGGGACAGTTGCGAAAAATGCAACTTCAAGGCCTTCCGGCTGGAATTGAACCTGCGACCCTGCGATGCTAGTGCAGTGCTACTGACCTCTGAGATTACGGAAGCCGTTGCCGAGAGCCTAGTAACGATTGTTCTGTTTCTAATATGGTAGGTAATGACGGGATAAGATTCTGGGAATTATTATAGGTAATATTTGGCATTTCACACTCGTAGTCAAACTACATGTTGAATGGAGAATTTATGGTGGAAGGAAAATTTCGAGTGTGTTGGAATACATACATTTTAAGGACCAAACCGGGACCAGTTGCGAAAAAATGCAACCTTCAAGGCCTTCCGGTAGGAATTTTGAACCCGCGACCCTGCGATTGCTAGTGCTGTGCGCTGACCACTCTGAGCTACGGAAAGCCGTTGCCGAGAGACTAGTCACGAGTTCTGTATATATATGGTGGTAATGCCGGGATATGATTCTGGGAATATTATAGGTAATATTTATGATTTCCACTCGATCAAACTAACATGTTGAACAGGGTTTTTTTGGTGTAAGGAAAATTTCGAGTGTTGGTATACATACATTTTAAGACCAAACCGGGACCTGTTGCGAAAAATTGCAACTTCAAGGCCTTCCGGATGGTATTGACACACCGCGACACTGCGATTGCTAGTGCAGTGCTCTGACCACTGTGCTACGGAAGCCGTTGCCGAGAGCCTAGTCACGAGTTCTGTATATATAATGGTGGTAATGACTGGGATATGATTCTGGGATATATTATAGGTAATTAATTGGCATATTCACGCGATCAAAACTACATGTTGAAAGGATTTATGGTGAATGGAAAATTTCGAGTGTTGGAATACATACTTTTTAAGTCCAAAAACCGGGACCCAGTTGCGAAAAATGCAACTTCAAGGCCATTCCGGAATGGAATTGAAACCGCGACATGCGATTGCTAGTGCCAGTGCTCTGTCCACTGAGCTACGGAAGCCGTTGCCGGAGAGCCTAGTCACGAGTTCTGTCATATATATGGTGGTAATGACGGGATAAGATTCTGGGGATTTATTATAGAGTATTATTTGGCATTGTCACTCGATCAAACTACATGTTGAAAGGATTTATGGTGCTAGGAAAATTGCGAGTGTTGGAATACATTCATTTTAAGACCAAACAGGGAACCAGTTGCGAAAAATGCAAACTTAAAGGCCCTTCCGGCTAGGAATTGAACCCGCGACCCTGTCGATGGCTAGTGCAGTGCTCTGACCACTGAGCTACGGGAGCCGTTGCCGAGAGCCTTAGTCACGTCTTCTGTATTTATAGTGGTGAGTAATGCAGGGATATGAGATTCTGGGAATTATTTATAGGTAATATTTGGCATTTCACTCGATCAAACTACATGTTGAAAGGATTTATGGTGAAGGAAAATTTCGAGTGTTGGAATACATACATTTTAAGTCCAAACCGGGACCAGTTGCGAAAAATGCAACTTCAAGGCCTTCCGGCTGGAATAGAACCCGCGACACCTGCGATTGCTAGTGCAGTGTACTTCTTGACCACTGAGCTACGGATTAGCCGTTGCCGAGAGCCTAGTCACGAGGTCCTGTTTATATATGGTTGTTATGCCGGGATTGTTTCTGGGAATATTATAGGTAATATTTGGAATTTCACTCGATCAAAATACATGTTGAAAGGATTTATGGGTTTGAAGGAAAATTTCGGAAGTGTTGCGAATACATACATTTTAAGACCATACCGGTGGGTACCAGTTGCGTAAAATGCAACATTCAAGGCCTTCGGCTGGAATTGAACCCGCGACCCTGCGATTGCGTAGTGCAGTGCTTCTGACCCACTGAGCTTTAATCGGAAGCCGTTGCAGAGAGCTTCTAGTCTCGAGTTATGTATATATATGGTGGTAAAGTCGGGATTAGATTCTGGGAATATTTTAGGTAATTTTTGGCATTTCACTCGATCAAACTACATGTTGAATGGATTTATGGTGAAGGAAAATTTCGAGTGTTGGAATACATTACATTTTAAGACAAACCCGGGACCAGTTGCGAAAAATGCAAACTTCCAAGGCCTTCCGGCTGGAATTGGAACCGCGGACCCTGCGATTGCTAGTGCAGTGCTCTGACCACTGAGCTACGGAAATGCCGTTGCCGGAGACTAGTCACGAGTTCTGTATATATTTGGTGGTTAATGCCGGGATTTCAGATTCTGGGGAATATTATAGGTAATATTTGGCATTTCACTACGATCAAACTACATGTTGAAAGGATTTATGGATGGAGGATAAATTTCGGAGTGTTGGAATACATACATTTTAAGACAAAACCGGGGACCAGTTGCGGAAAAATGCATCTTCAAGGTCCCTTCCGGCTGGAATTTGAAACCGCGACCCTGCGATTGGTTGTGCAGTGCTCTGACCACTGAGCTACGGAAGCCGTTGCCGAGAGCCTAGTCACAGAGTTCTGTATATATATGGTGGTAATGCCGGGATAAGATTCTGGGAATATTTTAGGTAATATTTGGCATTTCACTCGATCAAACTACATGTTGAAAGGTTTTATGGTGAAGGAAAATTTCGAGTGTTGGTATTCATTAAATTTTAAGACCAAAACCGGGACCAGTTGCGAAAAATGCAACTTCAAGGTCTTCAGGCTGGATTTGAACCCGCGACCCTGCGATTGCTAAGTGCTGTGCTCTGACCAATGTGATACGAAAAGCAGTTGACGAAGAGCCTAGTAACGAGTTCTGTATAATATTGTGGTAATGCAAGGGATAAGGATTCTGGGAATTATTATAGGTAATATTTGGCATTTCACTCGATCAAACTTCATGTTGAAAGGATTTTATGGTGAAGGAAAAATTTTTTCGAGTGTTGGATTACTTATCATTTTAAGCGGGACCAAACCGCGGACCTGTTGAGAAAATGCAACTCAAGCCTTCCGGCTGGGAATTGAACCCGCGACCCTGCGATTGCTAGTGCAGTGCTCCTGACCACTGAGCTACGGAAGCCGTTGCCGAGAGCCTAGGTCACGAGTTCTGTTTATATTATTGTGGTAATTGCGGGATATGATTCTGGGAATATTATTGGTAATTTTCTGGGACTATCTTCCCTCGATCAAACTACTTGTTGAATAGGATTTCATGTGTGAAGGAAAATTTAGAGTGTTGGAATAATTACATACATTTTAAGACCAAACCGGGACCAGTTGCGAAAATTGCAACTTCAAGGCCTTCCGGCTGGAATTGAACCCGCATCCCTGCGATGACTAGTTGCAAGTGCTCCTGACACACTGAGCTACGGAAGACGGTTGACTGAGAGCTCCTTGTCACGAGTTCTGTATTTATATGGTCGGTTATGCCGGGTTAAGATTCTGGGAAGATTTTAGGTAATATTTGGCATTTCACTCGATCAAACTACATGTTGAAAGGATTTATGGTGAAGGAAAAATTTAGCAGTGTTGGTATTACATACATTTTAGGACCAATACGGGACCCAGTTGCGAAAAATGCAACATTCAAGCGGCCTTCCGGCTTGAGGAATTGAACCCGAGACCCTGCGATATGCTAGTGCAGTGCTCTGACCAATGAGCTACGGAAGCCGTTGACGAGCAGTTCCTAGTCACGAGTTCTGTATATATTATGGTGGTAATGCCGGGATAAGATTCTGGGAATTTATTATGGTTAATATTTGGCATTTCACTCGATCAAACTACATGTTGAATGGGGATTTATGGTGAAGGAAAATTTCGAGTGTTGGTAATTCATACATTTTTAGACCAAACCGGGTCCAGTTGCGAAACATGCAACTTCAAGGCCTTCCGGCTGGAATGGTAACCGCGAACCTGCGTATGCTTGTGCAGTGCTCTGTCCACTGTTGCTACGGAAGCCGTTGGACCGAGAGCCTAGTCACGAGTTCTGTTTATATTTGGTGGTAATGCCCGGGATAAGATTCTGGGAGTATTATAGGTAATATTTGGCATTTCACTCGATAAAACTTTCATGTTGAAAGGATTTATGGTGAAGGAAAATTTTCGAGTGTTGGAATACATACATTTTAAGACCCAACCGGGACCAGTTGCGAGAAATGCAAACTTCAAGGCCTACGGCTAGGAATTGAACCCGCGACCACTGCGATTGTTAGTGCAGTGATCTGACCACTGAGCTACGGAAGCGTGTTGCCAGAGAGCCTAGTCACGAGTTTCTGTATATATATGGTTGGTAATGCCGGGGATAAAGATTCTGGGAATATTATAGGTAATATTTGGCATTTCACTCGATCTTACTACATGTTGAAAGGATTTATGGTGGAAGGTAAATTTCGAGTGGTGGAATACATACATTTTAAGACCAATCCGGGACCAGTTGCGAAAAATGCATCTTAGCAAGGCCTTCCGCGTAGGAATTTGATAACCCGAGACCCTGCGATTGCTAGTGCTGTGCTCTGACCACTGAGCTACGGAAGCCGTTGCCGAGAGCCTAGTCACGAGTTCTGTATATATATGGTGGTAATGCGGGGATATGATTCTGGGAATTTTATAGGTTTAATATTTTTGGCATTTCACTCGATCAAACTACATGTTGAAAGGATTTATGGTGAAGGAACTTCGTTCTTTGTAGTGTTGGATTACATACATTTTAAGACCAATCCGGGAAGACCAGTTGCGAAAAGGCAACTTAAAGGCCTTCGGCTAGGAATTGAACCCGCGGATCCCTGCGATTGCTAGTGCTGTTGCTCTGACCACTGAGCTACGGAAGCGCGTTGCGAAGAGCCTAGTCACGAGTTCTGTATATATGTATGGTCGGTAATGCCGGGATAAGATTCTGGGGAATATTATAGGTAATATTTGGAATTTCGCTCGATCAAACTACATGTTGTAAGGATTTATGGTGAGAGGAAAATTTCGATTTGTTGGAATACATACATTTTACAGACCAAACCGGGACCAGTTGCGGAAAATGCATCTTCAAGGCCTTCCGGCTGGAATTGAACCCGCGACCCTGCGATTGCTAGTGCAGTGCTCTGACCACTGAGCTACGGAAGCCGTTGCCGAGAGCCTAGTCACGAGTTCCTGTATATATATGGTGGATAATGCGGGGATAAGATTCTGGGACATATTATAGGTAATATTTGGCTTTTCACTCGATTAAACTAAAAGTTGAATGGATTTATGGTGAAGGAAAATTTCGTGTGATGGAATACTTACATTTTAAGACCAAACCGGGACCAGTTGCGAATATTGCAACTTCAAGGCCTTCCGCTAGGAATTGAAACCGCGACCCTGCGATTGCTTGTGCAGTGCTCTGACCACTGAGCGTACGGAAGCCGTTGCCGAAGTGCCTAGTCACGAGTTCTTGTATTAATATATGGTGGTAATGCCGGGATTAGATTCTGGGAATATTATAGGTAATATTTGGCATTTCACGCGATCAAACTACATGTTCGAAAGGGATTTATGGTGAAGGAAAATTTCGAGTGTTGGAATACATACATTTGAAGATCCAAACCGGGACCAGTTGCGAAAAATGCAACTTCAAGGCATTCCGGCTGGTAATTGAACCCGCGACCCTGCGATTGCTAGTGCAGTGCTCTGACCAATGAGCTACGGAATTGCCGTTGCCGAGAGCCTAGTCTCGAGTTCTGTATATATTTGGTGGTAATGGCGGGATAAGATTTCTGGGATTATTTTAGGTAATTATTTATGGCATTTCAATCGATCCAAAACTAAATGTTGAAAGGATTTAGTGTGAAGGAAAATTTCGAGTGTTGGAATACATACATTTTAACGACCAAACCGGGACCACGTTGCGAAAAATGCAACTTCAAGGGATTCCGGCCATATATATACAGAAACTCGTGATTGCTAGTGCAGTGCTCTCGGCAACTGAGCTTCCGTAAGCTCAGTTGGTCAGTGCACTGCACTTGAATCGAAGGGGGTCGCGAAGGTTCAAATTCCAGCCGGAAGGCCTTGTAAGTTGCTTTTTCTTCGCAACTGGTCCCGGTGTGGTCTTAAAATGTATGTATTCCAACACTCGAAATTTTCGTTCACCATAATTCCTTTCAACATGTAGTCTTGATCGAGTGTTAATGCCAAATTATTACCTGATTATATTCCCAGAATTACTTTATCCCGGCATTACCACCATATATATACAGAAACTCAGTGACTTAGGCTTATCGGCATAACGTCTTCCGTAGCTCAAGGGTCGAGCACGGCACTAGTCATCGCAGCGGTCGCGGGTTTCAATTCCAGCCGGAAGTCTGGAAGTTGCATTTTTCGCAACTGGTCCCGGTTTGGTCTTTAAAATGTATGTATTCCAACAATCGAAATTTTACTTCACCTTAAATCCTTTCAACATGTAGTTTGATTCGAGTGAAATGCCAAATATTAACTATAATATTCCCAGAATCTTATCCGGCCATTACCCACAATATATATACAGTACTCGTGACTAGGCTCTCGAGCTTCGGCTTCCGTTGCTCCGTGGTCAGAGCACTGCACTAGGCATCGCAGGTTCGCGGGTTACATTCAGCCGGAAGGCCTTGAAGTTGCATTTTTCGCAACTGGTTCCGGTTTGGTCTTAAATATGTATTGTATTCCAAAACTCGAAATTTTTCCTTCACCATAATTCCTTTCTACATGTAGTTTGTTCGTGTGGAAATGCCAAATATTACCTATTATATTCCCAGAATCTTATCCCGGCATTAACACACATATTATACAGAACTCGTGAACTAGGCTCTCGGCAACGGCTTCCGTAGCTCAGTGGTCTGTAGCAACTGCATCTAGCATCGCAGGGTCGCAGGGTTCCAATTCAGGCCGGAAGGCCGCTTGAAGTTGCATTTTTCCGCAAAACTGGTCCCGGTTTGGTCTTAAAATGTATGTTTTCCAACACTCGAAATTTTCCTTCTCCAATAAATCCTTTAACATGTAGTTTGATCGTGTGAAATGCCAAATATTACCTATATTATATTATTATTATATATTATATATTTATTATTTATATATATATTTTTTTATATTATATATTTATATATATATCTATATATATAATTTATATATATATTTTTATATATATGTTTCATATATATTATATATATATATATATATATATTTATATTTAGTATATATTATAGTATATATATATATATATATTGTATATATATATTATAGATTTTAAATATATTTATATATATATATATATATATATATATATAGTATTTATATATATTTATATATTTATATTATTATTATATATTTATATATATTATTTATATATATATAGGTATATAGTATATATATTATATTTATATATTTATTATATATTTATTATATTTATATATATATATATATTTTATATATTTATATATGGATTTAGTATATAATATATATATTTATATTCTTATATCTATATATATTATATATATTTATTTATATATATTATATATATTTAGTATATAAATATATTTATATATATATATATATATTATTTATATTTATTTATAGTATATAGTATTATATATATATATATTTATGTTATTATAATATTTATATATAGTATATTATATTTTTATATATATTTATTTATATACTATAATTTTTATTATTTATATATATTAGATATTATTTATTATATATATTATATATCCATTATTTTATATATTATATATATATTATATATATTCTATATATATATTATATATATTATATATATTTATATATTTTTTATATATTATATATATATATTTTATATATAATATTATATATATGGATTATATATATATTATATATATTTTATTATATATTTTATATTTATTATATATATATATATATTTATATATTATTTATCTATATATTATTTATATATTTGGATATAGAGGTATTACGAGTATATATGATTATATATTTATGTAGTTATATATTACATTATTTTAGATATATATTATATATTATATATTTTTATATTATATATAATTTATATATATTTATTTTTATATATTGAATATATATATTTTATATATATATTTAATATATTATATATATATTTATTATATATATATATATTATATTTATATATTATATATTATATATATTATATTTATTTATATTTATATATATTATATATATATATATTTATATATATTTATATTATATATATATATATTATATTATATATAATATTATTTATTATAGATATATATATATTTAATGATATATTATATATTATATATATTATATATATATATTATCTTTATATATATAGATACTTTATATTATTATATATATATATTATTATATATATTATATATATATTATATTTATTATATATTTTATGTATATATTATTATATATATTTTATTTATATATATATATATATTATATATTTTTTATATATATATTATTTATATAGTATTATTATATATAATATATATATTTATATTTTATATATATATATATTTTATATTTTTTACTATATATATATATAATTATATTTATATATATATATATGGTTTATGTATATGTATATGTATATGTATATGTATATGTATATGTATATGTATATGATAATGTATATGTATATGTATATGTATATGGATATTTATATTATATGTATATGTTATATGTATATGTATATGTATATGTTACTATGGTATAGGTATATGGTTATATGTATTGTATATGTTATGTATATGTTATAGTATTGTATATGTATATGTATATGTTTATGTATATGTATATGTATATGATATATTAATATGTATATGTATATGTATATGTATATGTATTATGTATATGTATATGTATATGTAATATGTATATGTATATGTATATGTTATAATGGATATGTATATGTATTGTATATGTATATGTATTTGTATATGTATATGTAATATGTATATGTATATGTACTATGTATTTGTTATTGTATTTGTTTATGGTAATGTATATGTATATGTATTATGTATATGTATATGTATATGTATATGTATATGTATATGTATTGTATATGGGTATATGTATATGTATATGTTATGTATTTGTATATGTATATGTATTATGTTATGTTTATGTATATGTATATGGTATATGTATATGTAATATGTATATGTATATGTATATGTATATGGTATATGTATATGTATATGTATATGTATATGTTTATGTATATGTATTTGTATATGTATATGAATATGTATATGTATATGTATATGTATATGTATATGTATATGTATATTGTTTATGTATATGTAATATTGTATATGTATTGTATATGTTTATGTATATGTATATGTATATGTATTTGTATATGTATATGTATATGTTTATGTATATGTATATGTATATGTATATGTATATTGGTATATGTATATGTATATGTATATGTTGTATTTGTATATGTATATGTTTATGTATATGTATATGTATATGTATATGTTAATATGTATGTATATATGTATATATGTATGTATATATGTATATATGTATATATGTATATATATATTTGTTATATCTATATATATAAGGATATGTATATAGATATATTTATATATATATATTTTTTTTATATATTATATATATATTATATATATATATATATTTTATATTATATATATATAGTTTTTATACTTTTTATATATATCAGTAATCCCCATGCCACATGATTCGACTATCTCAACATCTGCTATCAGTAATTTATAGTAATTTTTAATTCACTGATATATTATGTTTCTTCACCAATATAATGTTTTTCAATGTGGTCCTGTATAATAATAATCAGTAATTAAGTATATTTATAACACGAGCAGCAGTGTTTTATATCTGATATAACACGTACTGCGAGTGTTTTTGAATAGCTTAATAAACGAACCATTTGATAAGTTCATTGGCGTGAGTAATTTTGAATTTTATCTGTTGTAGTCTAAGCCGGAGGAATAATCTAAGCTAAAGTTTATGTTAATTAAGATGAAATTTTATCACATTTAAAAAACCACGGAACATTTGGTAGTGATTTCCTTTGTCTTTTCCTAATGATTTTTTAAATTAGCATTTACTAAATGCTATATAAAAATAATAATAATCATAAGTAATAATAATAATATTAAGTAATAATAATAATAATTATCTTTAATTGCCATGATAGATAATTGTACATGTTCATATCCAATGAATTGAAAAAACCTACGGTAATATTCTTAATATAATCCTCAAATTCAAGTGAATTTTTGACTGGTGACAATTATATTACTATGAGAATGGATGGATTGAGATAATATGTAATCCGTGAAATTGTGGAGATAGACCATCGTCTGTTGTATATTTTTATATATGCAATTAGCTCTTTCAAGCTTTTTTCAAATCAACTACTATTTTGATTTTTTTGTTTTTTTATATAAAAAAACCCTTCCTTTGGGAAATTGGACTAGTCGGATCGGTTCGTTAGCTTTCTCGTGATATTGGCTTTTGTCCATAACCACAACACAATTTGTGTGTATCTAGTACTGTTAGAACAAGCCTATCTGGATCGTTCTTAAGTAGCTGTCAGAGCTTTGGAAATGTTACTGTCCATATTTTTTCAAAAGTGGTTTTGACCGCCTACGAATAGCTTAACTGACCTCACCTCGTTCCAGACGTTTAGATGTTCACCTAGTTGAATAATTTTTGTTGGATCGTTTTGTGAGATGCGATGATCACAAACTTAAAGACCTTTTTATAGCGCTTTTTGTAAGTCAAGATAACTCTTTATTAGAATGATTCAAGGCCTACTTTTCTTTCTAATATATGCTGTGTAGAACCAGATGCACATTTTTTCTCCGACAAACAACACGATTTTTAGTTGTAACCTAGATCTGAGATTTTTTGACTCAGTTCTCTCACTTAAACAACAAAAAATCTTCCACCAATTTGATGTCAGATTCATTAATCAAAACAGGGAGCTCGGTATGTATGTATAGAGTGATGACCACTGGACCTATACGTAATCTTAAAGAAAGAGGGAACCAGTATTTTCGATTAGCTTATACCCTTTCGCATTTCTAACAGGAGGATTAAACTTCATGCTAATTAGCAATATGTTTTTTATCCTTATTTCGATGATTGAAATAGTAGGGTATAGACGAGTAGGGTGCAGAGGAGTGACCGTATCTGCTCCATGATTGCCTTTGCAAAAACGAAGCTGAAAAGGTGTGCAAATTTTGTCATTAGTGTCGTTTTTCAGTTGCCAATGTCTTAGTTTGGGGCGTCCGCAGTTCTATATTGCGTTATTTTGGATGAAAGCATGGTCATCGTTTGTGTGCCCGTAACTTTCATTTATGTTGCAGATATATTCGCGATGACACTCGTTTTTTAACTCTCTATCCATTCCTGTTTTGCATATGTTTTTCAACTTATGTCTCTTTACTTTTGGGATATAGGGTGTAGATGGCGAAGTTTTTTGCTCAAAAGCCCTTTACATTTCCTGACCAGAATTTTGATTATAATTTGAAGTGACGGAATTTGGCTAGTTTGGCATATCACAATTTTCATTGAGGAATGAAAGCTGGCAACTTTGATAGTTTACATCAGGTTCAAACTTGTATTATTTTAGCTTGAACTTCCTTCTTATTTGAGATCATCGACGCAGTTGGTCGTGTCTTATATCTTATCTCAACCATTACGATGGCTATATACCTCTTTAACCACCGTTCGAGTCGTTTGTAGGTCAACAAATGTCTATCAAAGCTTCACGCTGTTCTTCGTTTGGATGGGTTTGCAATAAAGTAGCAGAGACACATCGAGCAAGACGACTTGTTCCTTGGTAGTTGTTTGGTCGCCAATTAATGAGAAGAGAGGATTTTGTAGTCGCGAATTAATTCATACTGCAAGTGATTTCGTTTAGGATGATTTTTCTTGAACTACCAATGGCTACCATGGCATAGTTTTTTCAACTTATACCTCTTTCTGGGGAAAGGGTGTGTATAAAGACTACCAAGAAGTTATGGCTATATAGCCGCTATTGTATGGTTCACTGTATAGGTCAAAAATGTCTTTATATGCATCAGACGTTGTTGGGTTTAGGATGGGTTAACAATAAAGTAAAGCAGGAATATGACACATCGAAAAAACGACCTGTCCTGGGGATGTTGTTGGGTCGTCAATTAATGTAAAGTGGGGATTTTCATCAAGGCACTGTCCTGAAGTAGTCGCCGATCAATTCAACACCAATGGTTTAGTTCTTGAAGGATTTATTCCATGCCTACCGTGTTCCCGAAATGAGATGTTCTTTCAGAACAGTGTTTGCGTATCTACCAGAAGTCGTATGATTGTTATGAAGTTATTCCTTCATTGCTTTGTAGTCGCTTAAGCAAACTGCAAGTCTTATATGTGCCTGCGTACGCATTGTGTTGATCTGTGTATCGATATTTGCAAGCACGTGTCAAACTGTACATCCTTTGTGAGTTGCTATGTAATCGCGTGTGAATCAAGTTCACCTCTTTTGGATTTTTTATAGTTTTCTGAATGGAGTTTTCACAAAAACTTCTTAACCATTCTTTCTCCTGATTATTTAAGAACAGAAGGCATGGTAAAAGCACCAACCTTCTCTACTAAATACGACGTGTCCGTTATAAGTAAGTCAGCAATCTACGTTGACCTAGCCCATTTAACTTGGAAGTTAGTTGTATTTTTCGGTTCGATATTCTTCGTTTATGTAGATGCTGCATGTGCATCTGATGTTTCTGGTCGCCAGAATTTTTCGAGAGAAACTCCATTTTTATCGGCGTCGCTTTTAATTTTAACCCCCCCTCCCCCCCCCCTCCCCTCCCCACCCCGCCTCCCCCATAAGACCACCTAGGATCTAGGATATTCACTCAGTTTCTAATCGCAGGTTATAGATGAATGACCTGAACGAAAAATTGGATTTACTAAAATTTTTACAATATGCGCAATTATGGAGAAAAAAGGTTTCAATTATGCCGGCAACAAATTTGAGTAAATCTATTATTTTATGCGGAATTTTCCATTTATTATTATTATTATTATACAAATTATTTAATAACACGGTAGCCTTTCTGTATAAAACGAACTGCTTTTCTAAGGGTCGTGTTACAATGGTTATTTACTACTTAAAATACAAAGCTAAAACAATCACAATACCAAACATACAACTTATAAAATAATTATTAATTTAAATAAGATTACATTAAAATTTTAATAATAATAATAAATGATTTATTAGTTATTTGTGTTAACGGTTTACTTTTAAGGTATCGTTTGAAAGATGGCACTGATATGGTTCGAAAATTTTCCGTTATTTCGTTCGGTTTGCTCGTTCCAGAAAATGGCAGCACTATTGGAAATACTTCTTTTGAGGCACACAAAATTGTTTTTGGTTTCGCCAACGACAGGTTAGTATCATTGCTTCTCGTAAATTGTTAAATTGTGTTATTGCATTTGTTAAATAGCTCAGATATATTCTTCGGTAACCTTTCAGTTAATGCTCTTAAATGTTAAGATTATTTCACGATTTTTTAAAGTTTTGTCGATAGGCAACCTTCAAAGTTTATCATCGTATTTCACTGGAACGAACATCATTTGGTGATCACCCAGTTATCACTCGCGCAGCTCTCCTTTGGTAATTTAGATAGTTCGTTAATATGAGTAAAACATCCCGTCTCTCCAAACTGTCGAGCATTATGTGAGGTTATGGCAAAACTAGAGGCATTTATACTTTGCTAGAACTAGATCTTCTTTTAGTGAAGAAAAGATTTTGCTCTTCTTAGCAGGAGCAATTATTCTGGGAAATTTTTTTACATTGTTCCTCTATGTGCTTATCAAATTTTAAGTGTTCTTCAATGATCAAACCTAGCGGTTTTCTTATATGGAACTCTTTTTATACTCTCTCCACCAATGATTATTTGGAGGGCTTTCAGTAATTAATACCAGACGTTTATGTAGTACCAATTAACATGAATTTTTGTTTTATCTTTATTCAGTGTGAGTTTTTTTGCAATAAGCCATTTATTAAAATTTTCTTGATCCTTTATTTAGTTTATCTTCAATATCGTTATATTGTATATTCCACTGCATGATGAGAGTGGTGTCATCGGCAAATAATGTTGCCTTTGTAGTTGATAAGCTATTTGGTAAATCGTTAATGTAATAAGTGGAAAAGAAGTGGCCCTAGGATTGATCCTTGAGGCACTCCACAATTAAGTTCCCTTACATCTGACCGATTCGTTATTAATAATGCAAAATTTGTTTCCTTTGTTTAATATACGATCTAAAACCTTCAAGAATGCGTTCCTCTAACTCCATATTGGCTCAAGTTTAGAGATTAGGATGTCGTGGATGATTTACCGTGTCTAAGGCTTTTTTGAGGTCCAGGAAAGAGGTACGCCATTAATTAAACCATTATCCATGTTGAAAAAGCATTCATTTTGTTAGAAAAAAGGAGAGCAGTTTTCAGGTTGAATGTTGTGGACGAAAGCCAGACTGTTGGCTCTGAATATAATGTTGTTTTCAATCAAGATTGAACTTAGTTGGATACATACGAGTTTTTCAAAAAAGTTTTGCTTACAGCTGTGTATAACAGAAAATTGTGGCGCGTAATTTCCGACAATCTGTTTTATCACCTTCCTTAAAATAATTGTGTTGATACTCGAGCCAATTTCCATTCTTCGGGAAAATATTGCTGTCTGGATTGATACATCTTAAAATAAAAATGTTAACAAGTGATTCAACAACAGTACTGGCCTGCATCCTTTAGTAAATTTCATCGCGTATCCCATCAACTCCTGATGATTTTTTAATTTTTTCTTTCAATATGATTTAGGGGTATTCATTAAACTCTATGCTTGTATTTCTTCTAAAATAAATGCGGTTTCTGCACGAGTCACAAAGCATTAAGGGATCAGTATCACTGCTAATAATATCCTCAGCAAGTTTCGAGACCAATGGTTGAGATACTTGTGAAATATTGGTTTTAAAGCTCTTCAGCAAAGTTCATGGTCATCTTTTATAATTTGGTTGTTCACTTTCAGTTGCTTAATATGCGTTGTGTCTTTATATTGTTATTTACTTAATTCGTTAATCACTTGCCATCAGTATTTACTATTATTGGCATTACTTAACTTTGTTTTTAAATATTCTTCTTTAGTAGTTTTGATAGAGTTTATTTAACTGTATTCTTGTACTTTTTATAAGCTTCTTCGTATATCTTTGATCCCAAAACTTAATTGCCTTCCTTTTAAGATAATCATCTTTGGTAACTTTGTTTTTTTATTTGATGAGTGAGCCAAGGCTTGTACTCATTTTTGACTCTACTCTGTTTTACTGGTGCATGTTTATCCACAATTTACTAAAAATTTAGTTTTCCAATTCCTGGCATAAATAGGGTTAGGATCATTTGACATAGAAATTGTGGTTAGGATTTAAGATTTCACTTTTTATATCTTGTCTATAGTGGGTTGGCATTATAATTTTTGAAATGTCTGGTAAATACAATTTTTGATGCGTTTTTTTTGGGATACTGAGCTACTTCGACACAAATATATCAGATCTTGCTCACTGATACCCAGCGGTTTAACTCCATGCTTCAGAGGACTTTTTATCACTAATGTAAGTAAATTTTACATCGATTAATGTTTGAGACTTTGTTGTTATTCGCCGTTGGGGTATTGCGATGTGCTGTTGTAGTTGAAAATTATTCATAATATCAATTAGTTTATTGGCTATGTGGGTTTCCATCTGACTTCAAAAAATCACAGTTGAGATCCCCCGTAATGACAAGTTCTTTTTTTTAATCAATCGATAGATTCAAGTAGTTTTTCAAAATTTAGGAACAATTCAATCTTCGAGATAGGTGGTCTATACCATGTTGCGACGTAGTATTGGTTTTGCTTTTAGGTTTGTTGACCTCGATATAAATTGCCTCGAGGTGTAACAGGAAACAATCTCCTTACGATTCACATATGGTATATTTTTCCGTATATTGACCGCAACTCCTTCACACCATTTCTGTTGCGGTCTTTCCTAATTATATCTTAGCCAGGGATCTAAAATTCACAAGTCTCTGACACTATTGTATAAACTTGTCTCGTTTAAGGTTAATATATCAAGTAGGCTGGTCCTGCATATTTACTATGTGTTCGTCTAGGTGGTTGATCAAGCTGGTAATATTTAAGTGGGCTATTTTGAAACCTTTTAATTTAGCGAAAAGGAGAGGTAGCGTTTATTAACGGTTCAGCCCCTATCAGTACTTATGCTATTTAAATATATCAGCTTGAGAGTGATCAATTCAAGTTACTGGAGGAGTCAATCAACTCTAGCGTCATCCAGAGTGGAGTTGCAGGAATCATAATGTCAAAGTAGACTCTGTGCTAAAAACGCATTGATATGGTTTTATAAAAATACTTGCTAGAAAGTGCGTAAGAGTACCTTGTGAGTTCAAAGTGGAGGACAAATCTATCCAAGCTTTCTTTCTTCTATATTTGCTGTGGGGTAATAAGTGACCAACCTCTTGTATAACATATATTGGCAAAGAGGGGCGATTTACTTCGGAGCCTTTAGTATTCACCTCCTCAGCATCCTTTCGTTGAATAATTTCAGATATGAGAAATAGATGTGTTTGGGCTGATATTGCTTTGATTTCGTCGCACACATTGCACACCATTTCGGGCTACGGTGAATAGAATCGTTTATTCTTCAAGGTCGTTGGTGCCTACATGAATAATAATATGGCTCGGTTCATTGCGGAATTGATTGGGTTTTACATAATCAATCATATCGCCCGACGTAATGCACCAGAAAAGGTTCGAATAATGACTGGTTTTTTTGTTGACTGTCGTAATTTATTTTGGTTGTAGACGTCATAACCATTGATGTCTCCAAGTAGGAAAACAATTGGTTTAAGAGGACGTTTATTGGTGAGTTCATTCCCTTGTGAGTTACTAGGTAAATCGGTTAAAGTTATGGCTCATTGATTGGGAGTGAATTTCAACTGTGATAGCTAATTAGTTGGTTTGACGTTGAAGGTTGATGTTGAGGGAGGCGCTTTAGTACTTTTGTCTTTGTGATTGGTTGAAACAGACAATTGACTTGGCGTTGTTAATTCCACGGGGATTGTCAACATTTCGATTTGCATAAGATTGTTCATTTTCAGAATACTCACCATTTAATAAATTAAATTTGTTTGTAAGATCTATTAATGGCTGGTCTCGTGGCTTCTTTCTCAATGCGACACATTTTTGGCTCTAGATTTCCCTTTTAACCATTTGGAAACTGGGCGTTTAGTCTTGTGCTTTGTCTTTTATTTATTTTTCAGATTCTGCTAAATCTCGCATAACCAATCTAAGCGCCATTTGGAGGAAATCTCTTTTCTTCTTCAGCACGTAGAGCCCTTTGTTCGTAGTTCGAATGCATGTTCTCTCACTTGGTTAATCTGTAACTTATGATCTGCTTTCGCAAGAGATAATTCATCATTGAGGCTACTAATCTTGCTAATTTTTCCAAGGATTCTTTTATAATTTCTTCTGGCACGGTTTTAGCGGGCTTTGCTTGAACGAATTTGCGATATGAAGAAATTGCAATTTCTTTAATTTTAATCCCTTCGGAGAATTCAATGATTTATTCTCCGTTGCTCGGGCAGTCCAACAGGTAAAACCGTCGATTTTCTGGCATTCTTAGCTTGTTGTTTCAGATAAGATTTTCGTTTACTTGATGTTATTTGTAAGGTCAACGTTGGGGAGATTCTTCTGTATCTTGAACTAAGTTGTGGTCAAAACTGGTTTCGCAATCGTCGATTTCCCTGTTCGTTGCCATCTCCAACAGTATTCTTTCCTGATTCGATCGTTCAAACATCTTCTTGAACTTGAATAGTACAGGAGTTTATATGGGTATTTAAAGACAACAGACTGGAGTTTCATCGATAAACTGCTTACATGAACCACCAGGAGTATGACCATTTTCCCTCAAGTGGCCAGATGAGGACTTTACACACTTCTTGAGTTCTTCCAGAGTTCCATACCATTTTATCTTCGAGTTTTCAACAGCAATTTCTTTCTTCGTCGTACTTTCTTCGGTCGACGCCATCAATTTAATTATAATCGTATCGCTGCTCTCGATTGTTCGTTTGTTTGAAAGGTCAAGCAAATTTGTATAGATAATCACATCAAAAATTAATAATATTTCGGAGCAAATTTACACACGGTCCACTCAGTGTCCGTGGAAATTTAACAGACATTTTCGCTGACGCCAATGTATAACATTCACTAAACGGAAGAGGTTTCCATAGATACAATGCAGGCAGTTCGAAACACTTTTGTTGCATTTTGACGTCGGCCCATCAACAAGCAGTTAACTAAGGGGCTATTTACAATGAATTCGGGATGAAGTTTACAATTCATGACAATAACTGCTAGGTTGTATAATATTATGTACATGTAGCAGGATGGTGGTGAAGCTGTTCGATAGTGAGGCTTGCGCACTCATACTATATATTAGTGTTCGATTTTGGCGGAACTAATGTATTAAATTTCAACTTATTTGGAGAACGACAGTCATGTTGAAAAAGATGCGTTTACATAGGTCGAACTAAGTTGTATAAAGAGTCGGAAAAAACTTGGGTTGTTCGTTACGGAATCAATATATTCCCCTTCCTGGAAAATATGATTCATTTAGTACGCCAATTTCTGACTGTTCTCTATCTGATCGCTAACTACTGTGGAAGGCTTATGATGCCACGTTTCACATAGCGTATTCCAGAATAGGTCGTAATACAGGTGCAATTCACAGAGAACAAGTACAAAACTTGTTATAGCTGATTCTTCCTATAGTAGTGCGCTTGGCAGCTTTCTTGCATACGTAATCCCCCGTTGCTGTTCCATTTGCGATCATTGGAGATCTAAAGTTCGGCTGAAATTTAGCTTCTGAGACGATATCAATCTCCAAAATATCTATAATTATAATAGAATACGAAGGAAGCTGGTACGAGGAAGCTGATGCACATTTCTTTAGTCTTGGAATGGATTCAGCATGTTGTTATTTGCGAACCAGTCTGCGCACGCAGAAGAAGAACCAATGGAAAGTAAACACGACTGGGAGAGTCCTGTGAGTTGGCTTTCCCATATGATGGTATATGTAAGGTATCATTCACATACTTCACGGCCACTATCAGAGATTACGAGATTGTTGTACCATGACCACTATAAAAGAAGAACTAGTTTTGTTTCGCCGTGGGACACCATCGTTGATGGAACTTCCAGGTCTTATTCAGTTAGGAAATTGGAAATCCATTTAAGTTTGTTCAAACATAATATTATGATCTAAACACATCAAATCGCTTTAGTAGAAAAGGTCGAGTAGGCAAATCCTTAATAGCCAGGACCCAGTTTTATTAATCGCCTCGAGCATTTCAATGAGGGACAAATTGCGGAGAATAGGTCTAACTATCAACAGCGGACTTAAACAGCCACTCCATACGGGAATGTCTCGGCGAGATTAGTCTAAAGTCGGAGTTATACGTTCAGCGCCGCGCCGAACACTTTTGGAACTGGTCTGTGACATTAGCAGACTTCCACACCGAAGCTATGGGAATGGATCCTTTTTGGACTGTATGAAATTGAGAAAATAGTGTAGAAAATGAACATTTTAAGTGCACTCAGAACTTCATGTAAGAACATCTTTATGTACTGTAAATCACGTTGACAAGCCCCTTATTCTGTTCAGAAAGTAAAAATACACAATTGGTATAACGTTTTTACTTGAGGCCAGTTATTTTACGTTCCTCGTTTTGTTTGTAAATATGATGTTCATATATTATTACAGGTAATTCCCAATAGGTTATGTGCCCAGACGGAATTTAAATTCAAGAAGCAAATTGTGAACTAGTTGTACTCGAAGGTACTGTCTGATACTCGTGATGGCTTCTGGCTTCGAACGTGTCAATGGGCGAGCATACATTTCGCTGAATGGCACCAATTATCGCCACTTAGGGAAAGTACAATGTCGGAATGGTCACTTATGAAACGAAAGACGTTCTTTGTAAGGACATTGTGGCATTGTGGCGGACAGAGTGAAGGTGGCTCCGAGTGCAAAGGAAAAAAGACTGAAAATATGCAAAATTCGTGGCAAGAAGAGATCGTGCTTCTGGGCAAAACCATTGTCTTGTCTGTTGAACCGTTCATTGATAGTACCTCCTTGGAGATCCACAAGACCCTTCTCTGGTTTGGGACAAGCTATCAGATTCAATTCCAAAAGAAAACGTGGCTAACAAGTTGGCATTGCGTTCGTTAAGCTCTACTCATTGCGATCTGAAACGCGGAGAGTCAATTCAAAACCACATCAAGAAGATGACAGAAATCTTCGATGGATTGGCGGTTGTCGATGACCCGATTCAGGAGGAGGATTCGAGTTATTCACCTGTTAGCGAGTTTACCCGATTCGTACGATATGCTGGTAACGGCCCTCGAGGCAAATGTGAACGTGCCCAAGTTCTGAAACAAGTGATGAAACGAAAGCCATGATTGTCAATCAACAATGGAGAGGTAAAGGTCCAAAGTGTTATCATTGTGGAAAGTTTGGCCATATCAAACGTAACTGTAGAGTGCTGAACACACCAAAGCATGATTTTGGCGATAGGGAATTGATGGAATCTTGATGACAAGCAGAAGGCTCACAATATGGTTGAAATGAAACGAAAAGACAGCAGCTCAGACAGTTATGAAGTGGGGTTGGTGGTGAGTCATGCATTTAGTTCCAATGAAGGAATGAATACCTGGATCATAGACTCTGGAGCAACCTGTCACATGTGCAATGATGTTAGCCTGTTTGTCAAATTACATAACCTGGAAAAGCCTCAAGATGTCACATTGGGAGATGGATATGTTGTCCAAGCAACTGGTCGTGTAATTGTAATAACAGAAATAGAGTCTCCAAAGAGCCAGAAGGTAAAGAAGTGTATATATCAAGATGTGTTGTATATTCCAAGCCGTGTCCTATAACTTGCTAAGTGTGCCTAAAGCAACAAAGTCTGGAAAGACTGTCAAGTTTGATGAAGATGGATGCCACATTCTGGATGAAAATCAAAATCCAATTGCTATTGCTACCAGAGTAGGAAACCTGTATTACCTGAACTGTGTGAGAACCCATCAAGCAAATGCTACTTCAGAAAATCCAAGCCAAGAAAGCAAGGAAGTCATCTGGCACATGCAGGCGATATGGTCACCTTGGTGTACAAAACCTCAGAAACTGGCATAGGATAACCTGGTCAACGGCTATGACTATGACAAGTCCAAAGATATCGACTTCTGGTGAATCGTGATCTGAAGGAAAGCATCATCGAAGCAAATTCCCAGTCGACAGAAGTGAATGTGCCAAAGAGTCACTTGTGTTGGTGCACAGTGATGTGTGTGACAAACATTTATTGATGACCACACTCACTACGTATGGGTCTATGTCTTGAAATGCAAAGACGATCGTCTTTGGGAAATTTCTGGAGTGGAAAGCCCTGGTTGAAAAATCCACTGGTAAACGCTCAAAGTCTTGCGTACAGACAACGGAGGCGAGTACACCTCAGCAGAGTTCGAAAATTACCTGAAAAAGGAGGGGGTGAGACACCAGCTTACTGTGCCAAAGATACCAGAACAAAATGGCGTGGCTGAAAGGATGAATCGGACCTTGGTTGAATCTGTAAGGTCCATGTTGGCTGATGCAAAGCTCCCACACAAGTTCTGGGCAGAAACATTATCAACAGCAGTCCCACCACGGCAGTGAAAGGAAAGACGCCATTTGAAGCCTGGATGGCTGAGAGACCTAACGTGAAGCATCTGCGCGTGTTTGGATGCAAAGCATATGCCCATGTGCCAAACGACGAACGGAAGAAATCGGACCTCCAAAGCCAGAAAGTGTATTCTTCTGGGTTATAGCACTGAAACGAAGGGATATCGTCTTTACGATCCGCAACGTGGAAGGGTCTTCCACAGTCGAGATGTCAAGTTAAACGAATGATCTTGTGGAACTGAATGTTTCCAAAGAACATGAGCCGAAGAACAAATATGTGGAACTTGATTTTACAGCATATGAAGAGCCTATCGTAGATGAGACACCTGCGCCTGCAGTCCTGAGAAGATCTGAGAGAGGTCGAAAAGCCACAGACTGCTATGGTGAGTGGGAAACTGCTGCAAACAAACGATGAGCCAAGAACTGTCAAAGAAGCTCTGGCAAGTTCACAAAAAGCCACTTGGATGAAAGCGATGGAAAAAGAAATAGCTTCATTGCAAATTAATGAACTTTGGGATTTGGTGGCACTGCCTAAAGATCGGAAAGCAGTTGGTAGCAAGTGGATCATTTAAAGTCAAGACCAATGCAGATGGAACGGTTGAAAGACACAAGGCTCGTCTGGTAGCTCAAGGATTCAGTCAGAAGTTTGGTGATGAGTATGATGAAACATTCTGTCCTGTGGTTAGGTTTGAATCAGTGCGAACCATAATTGCACTAGCTTCACAGCACGGACTGATTTAAGCTGCATCAAATGGACGTTACAACAGCGTTCTTGAATGGAGAACTCAAGGAGGAAGTCTACATGAAACAACCAGATGGTTTTATTGCTAACGGAAAGGAACATCTAGCTAGTCTGCAAGTTAAACCGAAACATTTATGGTCTCAAACAATCACCACGTTGTTGGAACTCTGTATTTGACGACAAGTTGAAGAAAATGGGCTTTGTGCAAACGGCTGGTGATCCATGTATTTACGTCGTGGAAGAGGGAGAAATGTTTATCATTGCTGTGTACGTTGATGATATTCTCCTGGCTGGAAAAAGTGATCAACAAATTACTAAGTCAAGAAAGACCTCGTCAAGAAATTCTAAATGAAGAATATGGGGGAATTACACCGTTTCCTTGGTGTTAAAATTGTCCAGAAACCAGATTTGAAAGAAATATGGATCGGCCAAGAAGCATAAACAAAGATCATCTTACAAAAAATTGCAGGAAAGTTCCAAACCGTGTGAGCACACCTGTTTGAATGTGGGACAAAATTAGTAAAGCCAACAGAGGACAACGAAACGTGTTGACCAAGTAAAGCCAACAGAAGACAAACGAACGTGTTGGCAAGTCTTCTATCAATCTGCCGTAGGAAACTTACTTTACTTGTCCGCAAAAACAAGACCTGACATTGCATATGCAGTAAGCAATGTTGCAAGATTCAGTGCTGAGCCAACTAAGCAGCATTGGACAGCTGTTAAACGCATTATACGTTATCTGAGTGGAACTCAGGACATGAGTTTACTCTAGAATGGCAAGAATGAAATGACCGGATGCGTGGGATATTCAGATGCTGATGGGCAGGAGAACCTTGATGACCGAAAATCAACGTCAGGATACATCTTTAAGATCAGTTGGAGAAGCAAGAAACATAATAATAATGTTTATTATAAGTAATACAATGGTTTTTAAGAATATAGTGATTAAATCTCCCGCAAACCGAGGAATGTTTGTGAAAGTTCCGAGGGAAAGGATGAGGGCGAAGCCCGAAGGCTCGTCCCGAGGGACTTTCACAAACATTCCGCGGTTTGCGGGAGATTTGATCACTATATTCTTAAAAACCATTGTATTAGTTTGTAATACCATGATGACCGAGGTGAAACTAGTGTTTTCATTGTACAAAACTAATTGATAGTAGGAGTATTGTGTAATACAATGCATGATCAGTGATGTATTCAACAATTTTCCATTGTAGGAAATTAATATAATTGTGTGAAATGTTTAGTGAAAAGTGAATATTAATAAGTCGACTAATTAACACTTTATCTTACTGTCATTAACATTGTAGTGTAATTATTTTGTTTGTTGTGTAAAACGTATTAACAAAACTCTTTGTCGTGTCTTTGAATTTTGGCTCATGAATTTTAATCAGGGTAGAAATTAGAAATCTGCCGGCTTTGCCGGGAGATTTAGAGATCTCCCCGCTAAAGCCGGGAATATCGTGATTAACACCCGGCGAGAACAAAAGAACCCGAGGTCATATGGTATTACTATTTATATAGCGCAAATTAGCATGTGTATATGATCAAATGCGCTTCACAACATCGACAATTTATTCTATTATATTCGGTACCTAGTACCCAGTATCCCAATCAATTAACCTTAGCTATTTATTTTTACAGTTTTTATCATCATTAGTTTTCCTAACTATTTATCCTAACCCGCCCCGTCAACTTCCCTGTGGGAGGAAACCGGAGAACCCGGAAGAAAACCCACGGACTTTCGGCGGAGAGTGTTGACCAACTCTTTCCACGTGCGATCAAATGTCCGAGCACACGATTCGAACTGTTGACCTCAGAGGTGGAAGGCAGTGGCCCTGGACCACCGAAGCCCCTGTGTGGCTGTGTGGCTCTTTCTACCGCAGAAGCTGAGTACATAGCACTAACAAGTGCCAACGCAAGAAGCAGTTTGGATCCGACAGCTTCTAACTGATCTGAAGAGCAAGCCAACTGGAGCAACGTTGATACTAGAGGATAACAAAGCGGAAATCTGCATGGCTAAAAATCCACAGTTCCATGGACGGGCAAAACACATCACATAAAGTATCATTTTGTTCGAGAGCAAGTCGCTAAAGCTACCGTACAATTGGGATACTGCAGATCGGACGAAATGATCGCTGACATTTTACTAAGGGACTAAGCCAAGCTCAATTTACTAAGCTTAGAAAGATGGCTGGAATCAGATCAATAAGTAGTTGAACATGTAATATATATATATATATATATATATATATATATTTTATATATATATATATATATATATATATATATATATATATTATATATATATATATATATATATATATATATATATATATATATATATATATATATATATATATATATGAAGGAAAAACAAAGGTATTCATCATGCCTGGTTATATGATATAGGTATAAGAAAGAACTTCTTCAGGCAAAGTATACAAAACAGTATTTATTTCCAAACGTTTCGCCGATTAGGGCTTCTTCAGTGGAATAATCTGTGATAAAAGATATCGTCCTATATATATACAATTTAGTTTAAAAGTGAAACAAAAGAATAATACAATATGTAAATATATATAAAACAAAGACTAAATAGAAAAGTGCTCTTCCTATACATCCGTTCATAATATTCGTGGAATGTTTCTTAATTTTAAGTGCTTCTATTTGTTTTACGTTCGTTAAAATATTTAATATTAGCGTGTAGTATTTCCCATATAATAGGGGAATTATCTATTTGATTACCGTCGCTATGTGTCTTTAAATTACTAAAAACTGTCTGTGTTTTCATGCTAAGATGTTCCTTAACTTGAGTCCCAATGCTTTGTCCGGTTTCACCAATATAGACTATATGGCAATGCGAGCAAGTAATACGATAGACACAGTGTTTGGTATTGCACCGATTTTCTTTCACAGCCAGTATGCATGTTTTACAATTTTCCGGGCAAGTTTTGCTTCTCTCTTGGTGGTGCGAAGACTCGTGAACAACGGCTTTCCGTTCATAAAATGGACCCTGATACCACTTATTCCAGAACGGCGAACAACCGCCAAAGACGCGTCGCTTCATTTCTTCATTGATATACGGTAACTTAAGACAGATGTTTTTTTCCTGTTCTTCCTTTCGCACAGGTGCGGTGTGTAACGTATGTCTGGTGACCGCTTTCACAAACCTTTTTCGGTTATCCATTTTTAAGAAATATGCGTAGTGATTGTGCGAAGAGATTTCGTTCTCGACGAGGGATCTGTTGAAGTGAAATAGCTCGTCTTGTTTCTCCCACCAAAATTAGCACGCTTCGAGGATATCGAACCATGACTATCCCTGGATGGGTTTAATGTAAAGCGTAGTGGTAAATGTTTTTCTTGATGGAATCAAATAAAACCATTGTGTCTAAGAATGGTATTTTGATTATCCTTAGGCATTTCCATTGTGAACTTGATGGCGGCGTTCAGGTTGTTGACTACGGACAATAGATCCTCAAGACATCGAAGGAGAAGTTCATGGTTTCTGTAGTCTTGATGTTTGTAACCTGTATGGCTCGATACCACTAGAAGACATAAACATCGACACCCCGGGAGTCTTCACCACTGTAAAGCGTTTCTTTCTGAAACATAAATCAGATACTGGTTTATTCGCTTTGAGTGGTGAAGATTTCGAAGTACTTCTCAGACTAAGTTGTGACAAGTGACGTCGTACTAATCGGAGGTAAAGGCTACAGCTAGAAGACTGGTCTCGCTATGGGCAACAACCTTGCCCCAACACTTGCCATCACTGTATATGAACGAACTCGACTCACAGATACTTGATATATATTATGGATCAGTTATCTTAAAGCGATATATTGATGATATTTTTGTAGTGTGGATGTCGAATACAATTGTTCCTGAGTATCTATTGTCCGTAGTCAACAACCTGAACGCCGCCATCAAGTTCACAATGGAAATGCCTAAGGATAATCAAATACCATTCTTAGACACAATGGTTTTATTTGATTCCATCAAGAAAACATTTACCACTACGCTTTACATTTAAACCCATCCATAGTGAATCCATTACACCTTGGGATAGTCATGGTTCGATATCCTCGAAGCGTGCTATTTTGGTGGGAGAAACAAGACGAGCTATTTCACGTTCAACAGATCCCTCGTCGAGAACGAAATCTCTTCGCACAATCACACGCATATTTCTTAAAAAATGGATACCGAAAAGGTTGTGTGAAAGCGGTCATCAGACATACGTTACACACCGCACCTGTGCGTAAGGAAGAACAGGAAAAAAACATCTGTCTTAATTAGTTACCGTATATCAATGAAGAAATGAAGCGACGCGCTTTGGCGGTTGTTCGCCGTTCTGGAATAAGTGGTATCAGGGTCCATTTTATGAACGGAAAGCCGTTGTCACGAGTCTTCGCACCACCAAGAGAGAAGCAAAACTGCCAGGAAAATTGTAAAACATGCATAGTGGCTGTGAAAGAAAATCGGTGCAATACCAAACACTGTGTCTATCGTATTACTTGCTCGCATTGCCATATAGTCTATATTAGTGAAACCGGACGAAGCATTGGGACTAGAGTTAAGGAACATCTTAGCATGAAAACACAGACAGTTTTTAGTCATTTAAAGACACATAGCGACGGTAATCAAATAGATAATTCCCCTATTATATGGGAAATACTACACGCTAATATTAAATATTTTAACGAACGTAAAACAATAGAAGCACTTGAAATTAAGAAACATTCCACGAATATTATGAACGGATGTATAGGAAGAGCACTTTCTATTTAGTCTTTGTTTTATTTATATTTACATATTGTATTATTCTTTTGTTTCACTTTTAAACTAAATTGTATATATAGAGGACGATATCTTTTATCACAGATTATTCCACTGAAGAAGCCCTAATCGGCGAAACGTTTGGAAATAAATACTGTTTTGTATACTTTGCCTGAAGAAGTTCTTTCTTATACCTATATATATATATATATATATATATATATATGGAAATGAACATTTTAAGTGTACTCAGAACTTCATGTAAGAACATCTTTATGTACTGCAGTCACGTGACAAGCCTTATTCTGTTCAGAAAGTAAAAACACATGTAAAACGTTTTTTACTGAGGCAGTTCTTTGACGTTCCTCGTTTTGTTTGTAACATATGATCAGTCAGTATTATTACAGAATTCCAATAAATAGCACACAGAGGGATGCGACAGAGAACAGAATCATTCACGCGCAGGAGCCACGAGGAAATCTCGTCAGACAGATGAGTAAAGCTTTGATGAAAGCAGTATAAAAGTGCCTTTTTAGTTTCGCACTAGAAGTCGATGAAAGTAAATATTACAGTCATCATAAAATGTTACAAATATAGAACATAGTTATAGATTAAAAGCACGTTTAAAAATTAGTCTTAATGCGAATCTTCAAAATTGGTAAAAAAGTTAATGTTCCTAATTTCCCTAGACAATGAGTTCCATAGTTTGGGGGCCGCAAATACAAACGCTCTATATCCTAATGTTACAAGTGATTTATGGTAATGCTAATAATGTCTCATCACTACCACATAGGTTATACCTAGAGGACCTTTTGACATTGATATTATAAATATAATCAGGAGCAATACCATTAATTACCTTGAACGTAATCAATAAGATCTTGAAATGAATACGGTGATTAATCGGAAGCCAGTGGAGGCTACAGAGGACAGGTGTAATATGGAAAAATCTAGGTAGTTTGCAAATAAGCCTGGCCGCTGCGTTATGTACCAGTTGTAATTTGGCTAGTTGATGGACTATTGCAATAATCCAGTCGTGTTGTAATAAATGCATCAACCAAAATATCCAGAGACAGGTATTTTATAAATCTTTGGTAAACGATTTTGATGAAAGAAAAGTCCTTTAAAGTCGGACTGTGATCAACGAATAAAGGACGTCAAGTCACAATTACATTCGTCGCGATCTACGATCTCTAATTCCTCAACGTAAGTCACAGGAAAGACACGGGACTAACCCTTGTAGACCTTGTAATCGTTACTAAATACCTTCAAATATTCTTTCGTTTGACTAGCTGAAACATGATATCTTATTTACCTTTCACCACTTGTATTTTTAAATTTCAAATTTGTTTATCCTACTTTGACCGTTTGTAATCTAAAAACTGTTTAATAATTTGGCAAAACACAGTAAACAATTCCGCCTTTCGATTGTCCTTCTTGAAATACAAGATTGTCGCGAAAAATCGGTGATTGTTTTAAAATCGACTGTCTTTGACAAGGTGACAGCATAAAGTAAGAGCTTTGATCAATTCAGTTTAACCTCGAGTCGGCCAAATGTTCAAATACACCCTTTAATATAATGGCCTAAAGAGTAAAGGTTGAACCCCACGTTGAAATAATGTGACATTCGTCAAAAACTATCCTAAACTAAGCGCTTGTTTAATGAACAAGAACTTCAGGCGTGCAGTCGTTTATATCACTTCATCAATCGTGCCATTGCCAGGCAAAACAAATTAACTCCTACGCGGGTGTGTTTCGTTTGGGCTCTATTTGTTCCTATAGCGCCGCTTTCTGCTCTTTGCGTCTTCGGAATCGTTGACAATCATGCTGTTCAGTTTGACTTAAGGTTTCCAATCAAGCAAAGAGAATCCGTATTAACGTATACGCTAAATTGTACTTTCGCCATTTGTATCTGTTGACAGTTAGTGAAAGGGTCAAATTACGGAAAGTTTTAATCACATACAATTACTTCGTTCTATTTTAAAACCCCATTTAATTTAATATTTAACAATCAACAACTACACACAATATAAATCTTTGACATTATATTTAAAGACATTTTAGACCATCCTGGTTTGTATTTCTACCTTTAAATGCGGTTTCAAAAAGTGGACGGGTATTCTATAATGTATACATTAATTGGGAAATCGTCGAGGCGAGTAATTTAACAGAATCTTGGACAACTTTTTTGCTGCTTTAAAAAAACATTCCCCTTTGTCTTTCCATTAATATCTACGACACGACGACAGTACGAAACTGTAACAGCTCTCCTACCTCAGGGGTCCCTTGATAGAAGAAAATATTACATCTTGCTACCAATCCCTCAATTATGAAAATTGTCATGCGTGAGTCCACAACGCGTGGGAAAATATACATGTCGAGTTTTGGCAGGCAACTCTCACGAATTTTTTTTCGGTCCCAATCCCCAGAGTTTCCTGCGGAGGAGGCTACGCCTGCATGCAGACTACTTACAATATACCTGTGTAAACCATTCTGTACTAGTTATATATAGTGTTTTCACCATTATTTTTTATTATAGCTTAATTGTCCTAGCTATTAAATATTTTCCATCAGGGACTTCGCAGTAGGACACATGTACGCCCAAGCGTACCTATTATTTTATATTTTGGCAAGACCTCAAGAATTGTCTGTAGGTTTTTTTAGCCCATCACAATCGAGATTGCATGAGTATTATTAATAATCTCACTTCACCTACGCATTGTGATTCTTTTTTATAAGTCGATGTACAAAGTGTTCAATTAGATATTTAAAGTAAATGGTTTCAACCTAGGGGTATCATTAGATATTTAAGTTGTAAATACATCAGGTGTAATTACGCCTTTTAAACATAAGGTTGGTAACAAAATATTTTGAATGGAAATGCCACCACTGTTCGAATTTACTCCCACTCCCCTCCCGTTTCAGCATTATCGTCATTGCTATACTCTTATTGTCATTCTTACTATTGAAGTATTCAATTTGATGCATCGTTCCGATATTTGATCGATAAGATGTAACATTTGAGAAATTCTAGCCTTTCAATGGCTACGCTAGCCAACTCTACCATCAAACTCGCCCATGTTGCGAGGAAGATAATAATATCTCGAAAAACTTGCTAGACCAGAATATTGATGGTTTCCAACGAGTTTGTGTATAGTGTTACTTTTACCTGTCGTAACTCGACATACTCATAGAGTTTCACAGCTTAACTAATAAAGTACCGCTTCCTTCCTTTATTGTTTTAAGAGAAAGTGAGAACTCATGATGAAAGTGACAAGACCACTCGTGAAGAAAGTGGAGCAATTGCCAGTGCACCGTCAGGTCGAGGTATATGCCAAATTCATTGTGATGATATGTATTGTTTTTATGATTCATGCAGAAATATACGCAATGTACTGTATGCTTAAACATGGTTTCATATTTTCTCAAATTATTTGCTTGCTCTAGCTAGTCCCTGAAAAGGGAAATGAATGGTAAACGTCACTCAAATACAATGCATATTTACTTACAGGCTAAATGTTAAAAAATATTACTCCGTCATGTCGTCAATTTAAAGACTAAGTAGCACATTCCATCTCTCTCCGTAGTTATACGTCATTGCTGTATTAAGACATTACTTTTTCTTATGGAGCGAAGGGAATGCCTGCTAATTCCTGTGAATATTAGAAAAACTTGCGAATTGATATATAAGAACTAACGAATTGATATAGAAAAATTTAGGAATTGATATTTGTATTCAAATTGCACAAACATTGTTTAGTTGGAGATATTGGTGATATGAGCAATATACTTATACTTAAAGGGCGGTGTTCTCTTGTTTTAACGGCATGAAGTTACCACTATTAGCAACCGAATGCTTCTCAAAAAATGTCTATAACCCCTATTTTTTAGTTTTCCGAGTAGTAAAATTAGCTGAATAGTTCTTTTACGGTTTTTGATTTGGTCCATTGGTGTTCGAAGATATAGATACTTTAAGTATGCTTATTAGTAAGAAAAAAACCAAATTAATGAGAACTGGGACGAGCAACGTGATGGACGTGGCTTAAGGGACGCCAATTTACAATATGGCATGCCATGCGATGAAGTGAAATTCCTTTCGTCAAGTCTGATTCGTTAGCACACCCAAAAACAACACATCTATCTGGAATTTTTTTCGCTTCAATGACAGTGTTGGTTTCTGTTGTAGTGTTGATATACACTATCACTGAGAAAATCCCGTCCCTTAAGCTACGTCAATCATGTGGGTTGCGATTTCCAGAAATTTCTTGCAGAATATTCAAAATAGCGATTTCTTGCAATATTGGAAAGAAACCAATGGACCAAATCAAAAACCGTAAAAGAACTAATTCAGCTAATTTTGGCTCTATACTTGCAAAATTTAAAATAAAAAAACTACTACTTGGGCACTTTAAGGGAAATATGATATACAAAACAAATAATCCGTCGCATTTACGAAGTTACAGCCATTTATATAGTACTTCAAAATCATAATTATGCTGCACTTTTAAAGCAATCTTTTAAAGCAATCTTTTAAAGCAAACTACACTGTGCCAAAATGAATTCGCACTTACAGGTTTGTACAGCGGTACATGACATCTACAATTCCAAGATAAGCTATCGAATCAACTATAAATTCCACTGAGAATAGAAATAGAAATTATTTTTATTTTTATTTTTTCGATGCCAGCAAGTCAAAATTATGTCATCAATCAAACATTTGAAATCATATCTAAGAAATGATGATCTGCAGTGGCTTTTTGAAAAAAAAATTTTGTAAGTAATTTCGCAAAAGCCTGGGACTATTGCAAATCCTATTACAAATCTCTTGATTGTTAAGATTGGTACTTTGTAGAATGAGGTGGAATGTGTATCATATAACCGTTCGAAAGTCGCCTAATGTCAACCATTGTCTGAGAACTCTTTTCATGATGAATTATCAATATACTCTATCCTCATGTGATAACCGCTGAATACATGCTTTTGCTGGCGCAATTCAAAAAATCAAGGAAAATATTGAACGAAACCTCTCCGAACTTTCAAACCTAACAAGGCGCAAAACTGGGAGGTGTTGTCACACATGATGCTTTAAATTTGGATTTTTCTCCATGTTATTTGACGATATCTAACTCTCGAAATAATGAATAGACAGAATCTGAACCCAAAATGAGTTTTTATTAAATATTCTATATATATATATACCTTCTTATGATAAAATATTGAATAAACTGCTGGAGCGCTGTTTTTTCGTTATGTTATTGACATATGTTATTGACTATCAATTACCAATTATAAAATAGCGAGATCGACGTAAATAATAGCCTGAGTATCAGGCCCTCAAACGGGGAGGGTAGGGGACGATATTGGGTTGAGGGACTGGGGCGGGAGAGGAGGGCCTGACACAATCACTCATCGAAGCTTGTGTTGCAAGTCCAGATTCTGGCCGCGGGATCTGATTGGACAAGAAGACAAAACTGGATATAACGGAAGCAAAATGCCTCAGTGGATGCTTCGCCTGGCCGAAATCGAATTGTGTTCAGTGTTCACTTTTACTCGTGTATGGATTAATTTACAAAAGAGTTTTCAATTAATGAGTCTTTTTATGAACGAAGAGGAATTTGAAAATTCACTAGAAAGCGCCCTAACTTATTTTCCAGGTATTACAAACAAGCCAGAGCAAACTGAGTGCCTTAAAAGCTTGGTCGTTCTTCCACAAGATGTTCTTGGTGTTCTTTCTACTGGATATGTAAAGGACTTATAACAGTTCAATATCTTCCTAGCACATCGCTTACAAACGGAACCACGGTAATCTTATGGTTTTGTTACAGCAATACCAACAACTTGTAACAAATCAGAAAGAATGATCTGCCTTCCGCCAAAAGATAAACAAAATTATTTGTTTGTAGTAGCGCTAAAGAGAGGTACAGTTGACGTTCGAAATCCATATTTGACTCTTAGATTTTCCTGGCAAATATCACAAAACTTGGAATTGCAACCATCCGAAGTAGCCGACATTTTCACATGTTGAAATTGACATTTTGACCCGTGCCATGCTCAGCGGACCGGAAGGAAGTAAATCTGTCACGCGTCACGATTTCCAAAGGGGCGGAAAGCTTTTCGATGAATGATTGTGTCAGGCCCTCCTCTCCCGCCCCGCCCCAGTCCCTCAACCCAATATCGTCCCCTACCCTCCCCCTTTGAGGGCCTGATATTAAGCTACATAAATAACAATATCTACACGTTGTTGTTGGAAGAGAAGCAAGCACCACCTTGAACCAGTCATCACGACCAAATACAACTAGCATTGCTTGTCGTTTTGCTAGCGCAACGCTAAACGGAAATATAAATTCTAAATAACTGCCGTATGCTTTAAGCCTAATTAACGAGGTTTTCATTTTACTTGTAATTCCAGTTCGAACTAGACCAATGCTATGTATCACGGAGAAACTTCTACCCGCTAGAGGTACAACACTACCTTAAATAAATATAGCTTCTTGGCAAAGTCTTCCATCTATTTAAAGAGTCTGTACAATGAAAATTCACCCAACTTTTTATGATTGTATTTGAAAGAATATGTAAAATAATGTAAGATGGCTTTTACATGACTTTCATGTAACTTGAGCTGTGACGTCACATGCTGTGCTGGACACAGCATTACAACAAAACTCAAAATCAGGCATACCTTTGGATTGGTCTAAACAGGCTCAAACGTTTCAGACTTACTGAGTCATCAAGACTCAGCAGTGAGATTGTTGCTATTTGGTTCCCATGGTAACAGATTCGTTCCCAGGCCACTTTGTATAGAAACAAAAGTTCTACTTTTCGTCATTGCAGGTACTGTTTTATTGTTTTAAACAGTATTGTTGCATTGGAAATTATGGGAAAAGGATGTCAACTTCCTATAGCTAAATAAGTTGCTGTAAGTGTGGTTGAAAACAAAGAATTGTTATAAAGGTAGAGAGTAATATGGAAACTAATCTGTTAGCATAGCAACCACATTAGGTTAGCAAGGTTTGAATCTATTAGATATGCCTGATTTTCAAATTTGTAACGCCGCACGAATCGTCATTGCGAGACAAGTTGCATGAAAAATTACACCTTGTAACTGGGCCTTAAGTTATAGTATTTGCAGATGTTAGTAAAAATAGTATAAATAAGCCTATGAGAAGCCAGTTAAAAAAGCCTATGAGAAAGCTATCGTTATTCCACGCGCACAAGTACTTTTCCAACAACAAGATACCAATCATCCTAACATTTCATCCACAAAACATACCTATATACAATATTATTTCTAAAAAACTCAACATGCTACAAGAAGATCCTCTAACTGACAACATTTTTTCTTCTTTTAAACCGGTTAATGCCTTTAGACGAGAACCTGCTTTATACAATTATTGGAGGAGCTTGAGCATGATATCTTGTGTTATCAGCGCCAAGGTTTGTGTAAAACTGAGGCGGATAACACAAGATATCATGCGAAAACCGAATTCAATAATCGTTTTATTACACAATTATAAATGTAGATGTCTTTTGACATTACTGCCGGCTAAGAAAAGCTTGTACAATTATAAACTCGAACAATTACGTCACCTACAGACAATATTGCACTGCGCATGCGCTAGTAGATACATTGCGTTAAGTTAAGTTAACAATAGAATGTCTTCGGAACCAATCAAAGCACAGAAAAATTAAACGACAACGTACGATTGTCATCCGATCAATGCGGATACGACAACTTACGATTGACAGTCGATAATTTCCGATATTGACGCCAACTTGTTTAAACAAAGAAGTGAGCTATTCATGAAGAAAACTTCAGACATTTGGTAAGTATTTTAACATGAATCGCAGTGAATTTGCAAGTGTGCTCTACCGCACATTTTCGAAGGTTATGCCAAGTTGTTTAAATGATGCAGAATTCCCCATCAGACTCATGCTATGTTTTGAAGAATTCATGAGAACAGTCAAGCTAGAGTAACAATACATTCACATTTGCTATTATAACTTAGATTAGAAATACGTATACGCAACAACCCCTCGCCCTACTGTTTGAAAGTTTTTTTGCTGACAGTACTTCTTTTAGTTCTTTCATTTGCCAAACTGAATAGACTTTCAGTGGACAATTCTCTGAGAGCTTTGTGTTGTCTGAATTTAATTGTTTCATATGATATCAAAATAAATAACTAAATACATTAATGGTAATAGTTAGTATAAACAGACACTATTGGCTGTTGAAGGAAGAAAGTGCATCTTTATCATGGGGGTGCATATATAGTGCAAATGTATAGGGCCCATTCAAATAGGGTTTACTAATTAGACACATATTAGGGATTCTACCCTGATTGATGGCGTGGATAGATTATACATGTATACAGTAATTTGATAATTCTATCCACATTGGACTACTGCGATGTGGAGCTGGCGAAAGGTATCAACGCAGAGCAGGGAAACTGATCTTTCCTAACTCGGAACTTGAAACTGATTGGTTAATAGAAACCCTAGAATTGGTACATATTGTAATTAGAACTAATATCTATCATCATATCTAAAGAACTAAATCTATTCATGTTTTCACACCTTATCAATTGCCTTAATTGACATCTTCAGCATTTTCAACTTTTGAGTTAAAATTAGTTTTTGTAACATTGTAATGTACATATATGAATTATGTGTTTATATTTGCAATAACTTTAATTTGTTAGGAAATAAGACCGCCATTAATACCAGTGTTAGCATTGAAGGGGCTATCCTGTATAAATATTATTATATTTATTATTATTAATAATGCCTAATGCAGATATCATATTTTGATGGTTATTAATACAAAAGCCATATGTATGTACAACAAAGCATGGCATAAAACCTATATATTCAGGACAACATGCCTATAGCCTGCTTGTTGACAATGATCTAGTTGACACAGTACTTCAATCCCGAACAATTTCTGTTGAGATATAGTGATCAGTGTCAACATCCCAATGTCAACATAATCCTACGCCGGTATAAGCTGTACATGCATTTTACATTGCAAGTCTGGGACCAGTATTGTCCATTAGCCTATCAGACACAATAAGTTATGGCCCACTAGGCCAGCTACTATAGGCCTAACATGTTTCATAATGGCTGGAGTAAACACAGATTGTTTATGGAACATGGAATACAGACCAGTGATACAATACATAGACAATCGTCAAGCTCATATCCTCTGAAAAATTATTCCCTTCTGATTACTGACCAGACTCTAACCATTTGAGCCATCGAGACTCAGATGGAGAGAGGTAACAATGGTCTACTGGTTCAAATGATATAAATGCCTATGTGGCAGTTACTATACATCAGTAATGTTTGAATGTGTTAACTGCTGTAGTAAATTCAACCCGCATAGGACATATATCAATAGAATCAGTATACTGTATACATCATTGTAACTCAGAATCATTTTTCTGAGGATATGAGCTTGACACTCATCCATGTATTGTCTGTCTACTCCGAGCTCTCCCTTACTCACTACAGCAGTGCACATATTACCACTAACCAGTATACAGTAATTGCTTGTTATACAAAATTGTTTACAGGCCCATGTTGTAAATACAGCTACAGTATTAGTATAGTCTGCATGTTTTTGCACCTTACACTACCAGCACTGTACAGTAAATAGGCTAATTATATAGAGGGCAAAATTACTTGAATATAATTGACTGATCAGAGCATTTTTCCTAAATTCAGGGCAAAATTACCTCCCCTGTTCTCTTAGTCAATGTTTAACTCAACCTGAAGTTGGTTGTAATGTACCGTATACTTTCAGTGGATTGTACAGTTGTTTTTCACGCTTGGTTTTGACATTTGGCTGGCTATGTGCGTAGCTATGAATATGATTAACAGGTAGGGAAGCCCTGGGCCTGATTGCCAATAACAGGAAACAGCTTTAAAAAGCTCGAATTGGATTCACAAACTCTCATAAATATATTAGATATTCCGACGATATATTCCGACGGTTTACCTTTTGACGCCATTTACGAACTTGCCATCTTCGGCCGATGATACTGTATCTTTTGAACACTGCATTTTATGAACTTTTTTAACACAAATCTTCATGACAAAACATACGTACTTTTCGTGTTTATAAAATATAAGGACTTTTTCGTACCGCGAAGGCCCTGAGGACGAGGTTTGGCCGTTGACCCCCTTTCCTAAACAAACAAGACGCCCGCTAGGCGTTAACTCGGGCTACTTGAGGTTGTGGCTTGTTGAAAGACATTGTAGGCAAATTCAGTGATTTGAATTCAATATACACAAATCTATAGTTGTAGGTACATGTAATGATACGGCTGTCAGTGCAGGGGTGGTTAAATTTTCCATCATTGCAAACCCATAACATAGTGTTGGCCAACAGCTTTGATTATACGAAGGTGAGTTGGCTCAGTATCCAAGCTGGCTTACTGAGAATTCTGCCCCACCAAATGAGCCACCCTGTTTGCTGACCTAATCCAGTTCTAGCCAACAGGGTCAGCCTGGCAAGCGAGCCGGCCTGTGCTCATGTAATAACAATTCATATGGTCAGTCCGGCAAACAGGTTTAGTTTGAGCAAGCATTAAATCAGTTAATCTTTTTCTCAGTGTATAAGGCATAGCAGTAAATCAAACCATTTAGCTGGCAGTAGCAAGGTGTCATAAGCTATTATAAACAGTTTAAAGAAATGTAATTCAAAATCATTATTTCTTTCACTATTTCTTTATATAACATTTTGAGCCAGTAAACATATTCATAATTTTAGCATATTTATTATTTGAGAGGCTTTATACATACTAGTGACTAGTCCAGTGGGCCAGCCAGCTAGCTAATTGTAATATAAAGACAGATTACTGCATAGTTAACTATGTTACTGTCTCGGTTAGCGAGCCAACTCGCTTTCCGTGTAGTCAAGGCCAAAATTCAGACCCGTCACTGGTAAACCAGCAAACAACAACAAACTCTTTACTCCTTGATCTTGATAGTTGGTATGGGTGTCAGAGATTTATATACTGTGTGTTCATTTGTAAGCATTTGTGTATAATAATACATGTATGTACAATCGATACAAACTTACTGATAACCCAGAACATTTTGGAGCCCCATTTAATCTTACAGGTAAAATATCGAGTGAAACAGGGTTACTCAATGGCAACAATGAGTGTCAGAGATTTATATACTCTAGTCTGTACGTTCATTTGTAAGCATTCGCATATAATAATATGAACAATCGATACAAACTTACTGATAACCCAGAACATTATGGAGCCCCATTTAAGCTTACAGGTAAAATATCAATATCAATATAAGTGAAATAGGGTAAAATTCGATAGCAACATTGCATACTTTAATAATAGTACTTGGTATATGTGAAACAATAAACTATAGCATCGACTTTATTTTGTATAATGATAACAATAAACAATACAGGCAACAAAGTTTATAAAAATATTACAGTTACCTCAGAACAGTTAACATATTTTCAAAAAGCATTCATACGTTGAGTTTCATATTAAATTGTTAAACATAGGTTTAATCGAGTACACATCAGCGTACAGGTACGGCATTTTCAGTGTACGCTCTAAATCGCTCGTTATCTTTTAGTGTAGCCGTAGGTCTTCGGCGGACATTCGTTACATTCAAATTATACTATAATAATCCGCTCGGAAGCGACCGAGCGGAGGGTGATAATCTCGCCGCGGCAGAGACGCATATATATATATATATATATATATATATATATATATATATATTATATATATATATATATATATATATATATATATATATATATATATATATATATATATATATATATATATATATATATATATATATTTATATATATATATATATATATATATATATATATATATATATATATATATAAAGTAGAGTGCTGCGTAGAGAGTGTTTTGAATATATAGCAAAGTGAAAAGGCGGTAAACTGCCAATAATTTAGTGACGAGATACTGACGTTTCGAGCGGAGCCCTTCATCAGAGTAAGACGAGATGAAATAAAATAAATACGACTTATATGCATGCCAAAAGGATGTCACAAGTAGAAAGTAGCCAATCAAATGCACGGGAGATAAACAAACTAATAATTAATGAGATGCGAAAAGTTAAATCATATGCTATTTTTACAGTTGATCAGCAAACACACTGAGGGGGAGGGAGAAATGACAGGTCCAATATCCAAGGGGATTAGGCGATAAAATATTAGCAGTAAGAAACAAAAACTTGAAAAGGAATGAAAGTGCATAAGCTAATAATAAAAAAGTTCCAAGCAAAATAAAATAACAAAAAACTTGTTGGAAGTTAAATAAAAGAAAAACGTTCGTTAAGACCAAGCGGATATGTGGTGCCAAGTTTAAAAATGAGACGCTTCTCTTGCCGTTTGCGGTTATCGTTACCACCTGAGATGGGAAGGATGGCACAGACTTTCATATCTGAAACCAAATGGTTAGAGCTGTTGAAATGGCGGGCTACAGGTTTGTCACCATCATTGATCCTCACGGAACGAAGATGTTCAGCAAACCTGTCTGAAAGGCGTCGCCCAGTTTCACCGATGTAGATGTTAGGGCATTTATCGCAAGAAATGCAATAAATTATGTTGGTGGAAGTGCATGAAAAAGCATGACGGATTGTGTGGTTGAATTTGGGGGCAGTAATAACTGTATAGTGGGATTGAGAAAAGGGCATGTATTGCAGCGGGAACGGCCGCAAGAAAATGTTCCCGCTGGTGCCGAGGTATTTTGTTTAAGGGCACTATGTACTAAGGAGTCACGAATGTTTTTATTACGGCGAAAAGATACCAAAGGGTTATCGGTGAAAATGGCTGACGTTTTAGGATCATTTTGTAAAATGTGAAAATTCCGATTAATAATATTTTTAACTTTAAAATTGAAAGGATGAAATGTTAGAACTAAAGGAATTTTGTTGTTTGAAACTTGTTCCAAAGGTGGTTCAAGGGCATCTAAACGGGCACGAGAAAAGCTTTCTGAACGGCGAGGTCTAGAAGGTTGGTAGGGTAACCACGTTGAACAAAAAAAGATCTCATTTTCATTGCTTTGGCTTGAAAATCTTGGTTGTCGCTACATAAGCGGCGAAGACGCAAGAATTGAGAGTAAGGGATGGATTGCCCAGTGTGGTTGGGATGAGAGGATGAAAATAGAAGATAACTATGGGAGTCAGTAAGCTTGTACGAGACCGACGTTCTGAGCGAATCACCATCAATCGAAATTAAAATATCAAGGAACGACACAGGTCTCGCTGATTTCCCACGTGAACTTCAGAGCAGGATGAAAATCATCAACAAAGTTGATGAACTGCTCTAAAAGGACACGTGAGCATGACACATGGGCATATATATATATATATATATATTTATATACAATCCCCTCGCCCGGCGCGAAGCGCCGTCCGAAGGCCGAAGGCCTGAGGGCGAGGGTGATAATATCGACCGGCGTTTAGTCCCTCATCACGGATTCCAGGCGTAATGTAAAGTCACTTTCAGTTTCCTTGTATATATATATTCAGGATCAACGTCGTCGATCATGCGCGTTATTGGAAAATTTGGCCCTGGTAACTAGATATGGTAAATACTAAATATCAACGAGAATGACTAAATATCTGCATTTGAATTAAAAGAAAAGTACGTGTTTTGTCGGGTTATACGGTGAATGAAGATTTGTGTTCAAAAAGATATGATCGTGAAAAGGCAGTGAAAATGCAATATATCGTCGTCGGAAGATGTCAAGTTCGTAAATCAAGTTTTATACTTTTATACGTGGCGTCAAACTAAAGGTAAACCCGTTTTCGTTTTTTTAAACCTGTTAATCAGTTACAAAGATCGTTTTGCAAACATGTTCGAGTATGTTATTCAGGCTTTTATTTGATGTATAGCATGATTTTCTAGAGGTATTAGTTCAAAAGATATGGTCGTGTGAATATCTAAAATATTTACTCGGAGTTTGTCAAATCCAATCCAAGCGTCGTCGCTTTTTTCAAGCTGTTAGCTATCAGTTACAAAAATATTTTTGTAGGTATGTGAGAGGCTGTTAATCAAGCTTTCATTAGATATGTAGAATGAGTTCTTAGAGTTAGTACTTCAAAAGATATTGTGGTCGGAACATTTCACTTTTGGCATGTCGTCATGGCAACCGAAATTTAAAATTATTATAACATCAACCCAAGTCAGTTTTAGGGTTAGGATTAGGATTAGGGTTAGCGATTATTTGAATTTCGGTTTGTTCATATATCGAGAAAGCGCCAATCAGACATAACAAAATCACTCTTTGAAGGGCTTTCGCTCGAAATTGAATAGTCCTTACACACGATATACCAATAAATTATGTGCTTTAATTTAAATTATCCAACACCATTGTTTCACTCGGTCACTTTGCAACCTCATCCACAATGGAATAATTGCAATACTTGATAATTAGCCTATATAGTGAGTACCAGTACTGGTGGTAAGGATGTAAAAAAGTACGGATTACAGTTGTGTTTATACTGCAAGTCTATAGGACTAACCAGGCCCCAACCTGGCTGAATGCCGCCTGGCTTACATTTTACTGACTTTAATAGTCTATAAACATGCACCACACATGGTTATAACAATCAGTGTTTATACACTCATCTGATGGCATGCTGGTCTGGCCAATGGCTTAGTGTGTTTGTGTAAACACCTTTGTCCTGTATTAGGCCTAGACAATGCCAGTCCTAGGCTTGCAATGTATATATTTACACAGCTTTTGTAGGATATATACTGTATATCGATACTGTATAATTGGGTAGGTTATAACACTCACTGTGTCAGGGGAACACATTAAGGATTAAACAACTGGTCATCATCTCACTGACAACAAGCAGCTGAAGGGAATTTCATCTTGAATTAATGATATATTGGTGAAATAATTATATTAAACAATGTTCTTTGTTGCATATTATGGACTAGCTTTTGTCATTTCATCTTTTTGAAATGTGTTACCAGTACTTGAATACCATTGAAATACCGGTACATGCATGCATAATTATATAATATAATAAGATTATATATTAATAAAAGCATCGAGCTTATCAATATATAGTCAGACAACACTCATTGCAAAACTCAAAAATTAGCTGATATAGAGTATATACTGGTGTCTTGTAGTAAGGATGTACAAAATTACAGACTTCCCTCACCAAACTAACATATATGTCAAATATCTGTAAGTATCTGTCACATATCTGTCACAGTACTGCATGATATCTGTCTGGTGTTTTGGTATATCTGCAAAATATCTGTAGGAAATATGCAGATGCAGATATTTTACAGATACGTGGATTGTCTGTCAACATATCTGTACCCTGTCTGTATATTGTTTACAGTTACTTGGCAGATATGTTAGAGCCCAGACTATTTTTTCTTCATATAATGTTAGATTACAAATAGTTGTTATGGATTTGTTGTCAATTGCAATACAAAACAATTATCACAAACACAAAGGTCACCTTCTGAATAAGAAACCTGGTCAATTTGAAATTAAAGTTCTTAAATAATGGTACATTTTTCAGGTTCCTCCCTTACGAAAATGTTCTATAGAATCCAATAGAATATTCTGTTGGAAATCTAAATCCAATGGAATATTCTGTTGGAATATTCTGTAGTATGACACTAAACTAAAGTGTCAATAGAATATTCCATTGAATTTTCTATAGCATAATTTGGGTTTTCTTCCAACAGAGTATCATCTTAGATTTTCTATACGACACTTATGGGTGCCAATAGAATATATTCTATAGAATATTCTAAATATTCTATAGAATATTCTATTCGAGTTTTTATTCATCTGTATGTTATACCATTGGGCTTCAAATGATTTTCCAAGTTTAGCATTTGTCATATTTAGGTTTTTATTGCAACAGCCAATAGAATATGCTATAGGTAGGTTATACCAGAACGAGGGTTTATTTGCTGTAGAGTTAACAAAGTTTTACTAATTGCAATAACGTTTTGAGTGAATAGTAGCTTTCTGCATGCATAACTTCATGGAATTATTTTTTAAAACGTTCGGGATCAAGCGTAGCCTGCGTAGCAGACGGTTGTTTGAGGAGAGTGGGTTATATTCGAGACGCGGAACACAGCGAGGCGGAAAACACAGCGAGGGTCTCCTCGCCCCTCATCGTGGGTTTTCCGCCTCGCGGGTTTTCCGCCCCCTCCCCCAAACAACCGTCTGCTACGCAGGCTAGATCAAGCGTATAACTCGCTTCAGGCTATTATTAAAGGAATTATCAGGTAGAGGCCTGCAAATTCATCGATCTCGTACCCAGGCTCTTCTCCCGCAAGGTGTAGCGGGAGAGAAGAGCCTGGGTACGAGGTTGCAAGGAAAAAGCAAAATTATTCCGTATATGGGCATTCCCAGAGGTCTTAGCGAGTTAACGTTAATGCTGCGCCATATTTGAATTCTCTTGTTGTCGCTGAAAGTTGAAACATTTATGGCATGCTGCTTTGTGTCTTGGATTCTTTGTTTGGCAAATTGCTTTGTGAGTTTGTGTTACCAATTCTAAAGAAGTGGCTGATCATCAATCATTCGTTGGTCTTATAAAATACTGGCATACTGGAGTAAATACGGCAGTGATGTTTTAGCAAAGTTCGAAGAACGAAGGTAAGTCCGACTCTGATCTACTAATATATTAATCCTGGTCCTAAACGCATCTGAAAGTTTGAAGCAAATCAAATAGTTGCCTGAACTTCGCTTCTCTATAAAAAACTTTGTATTAGAGGATTCCATTTCATTGTAGTTACTTTGCAATTGAAATGCGGATATAATATCATGTGTCTGATCAAAATAATTTGAGTGATAGAGAAAGCCCATGCTTTATTACTGGTATTTGATCTCAGGAAACAAAGTGGTATGTTATAAAAAACATTTATCAGGAATAGCCGTTTACATAACCTTTCATTTGTTTATGATATGATTAAGTATGAATAATAATCAACACAAGGGAACTTCTAAAAAATCCTTGCTGAAAAGCACAAATTCAGAGAGTAATGGCAAATGTCATCATTTTTATGTATAAATTTAACTTCCAAACATTTGGCATTATTCAAAAGATTTCTTCATATTGCCCGGTTGTCAATTAGTTATAGATTTTTCATTTTTCATGGAATTAAAATGCATGTTAACAAACAAAGTGCCAAGTGAATGAGCTCAGACAATACATGGACAAGACATTGTCAAGCTCAAATCCTCACATGGCTCAAACCTGTAACCTGATGATTGCCTGTGACATGCACTAATATCAAGACTCTTATGAAGGGTGAAGGTCACAATGATGTACTGGTTTGATTACTATATTCACTGTATATACAACATTCACCATATACCAGTAATGAGGATTTGAGCTTGACGATCATCATGTATTGTAATAATAATCACTACGGTATATATTTTGAATAACAAGATAGTTTAATAAATTACTAGCCTGCTCGCAGCCCAAAATTTAAGGCCGAGTTTAGAAATTTCTGGCTGTGAGCAGGCTAATAAATTACTTACTTTGGTTAGTCTTTAATTTATTATTAATTGTTATCTGTATTTTAATAAGGTTGTTTCTTGCTTTTCAAAATATTATAGATGAAGTTGCAATTTTGTCAACAAAACCACAGCTAAGAGATTTTGGTAAGTTTGACTCAGAGTTTAAGTTTATCTTATCTACTAATATTTTTTATTATGCTTGTTAAAGAGCATATGCATACCGTCAAAAATCTGTATGATATTGATTTTTAAATAATTAAAAAAAAGTGTGTACACTCACAAGCATTATTTATCGAGTATTTATAATACTACTAGTATTCATGTTGTTTCACCAATTGACTAAATTGAGGCCATTGACTAAATTGTACGCTTTAGCTGTCCTAAAATTAACGAGCTGTCTAAAAGCCATCCACATAATAAACATCCACCGAAAAGCTGTGTTTTTGAAGTGGCAGTCCAAAATCAATGATGGCCATCCAAAAGATGGCTGGCTAAAACCCTCTGCATCCTAGTCTCAGTAGCTCAATGCATGCATGGTTAGAGCATCTCACTAACAATCAGAATTATTATACAATACTCATACAATCTGATTGTGATTGGCTGAAAAACCAACAGACAATGCTTGATGGTCTTCTTGCCTGATGTAAATGTCTTTGCATGGCTTCCCAAACTTTCTAAAGGCTTTACATTTATTATTGTATAATAAAACAATTATTGGATTTGGTTTATACATGTGATAACAAGAATTATCCAGACCTCTTTCAAATGTTATTTGCCTCACTCAGCCTTTGGCAGATAACATTGACCTTGGTCTGGTGAATTCTTGATATCATGCTCAACCTTGTCCAATAATTGTTTATTATAATACATTCAAAGTTCATTCTCGTTTCTTATTGATCAACATACTCCAGTGAATTCTCAATGTCCGTTGAATACTATACAATTATTGGATGAAGCTGAGCATGATAAAGAATTATCCAGAGTCCAGACTGAGGTCAATGTTATCTGCCGAATGCTGAGGCAGATAAGATTGACCGAGGTCTGGATAATTCTTGATGTGATTAGTAAGCCGAATCCAATAATTCAATGTTCAAAATAGTCTTACTAAAAATATACAAAGTGACAGTCTGGTAGTAATCTACTACAAGCCATTTTTTATTTTTTTATATTGTCATTTTCGCGTGCTTTTCCTAGTGATGTCATCAGCGTCCAATAATTTTAATTTTGGACACCCCCATCCAATAATTCACAGTATTCTATGGAAATGACGTCGCGCCTGCCTGGATAATTCTTTATCATGCTCAGCTTCATCCAATAATTGTGTAGTATTTGACGGACATTGAGAATTCACTGGAGTATGTTGACCAATAAGAAACGAGAATGAACTTTGAATGTATTATAATAAACAATTATTGGACAAGGTTGAGCATGATATCAAGAATTCACCAGACCAAGGTCAATGTTATCTGCCAAAGTTGAAGGCTGAAAGAGGTCTGGATAATTCTTGTTATCATGTGTAAGCCAAATCCAATAATTGTATATTATACATGTTTGATAACTAACCGTGATTCAGAATTTATATACTGTACATATATGGTTGTATGTATTATCATAATGTTTTATGTGAAAAAAGTGCACATTAAATATATAAATTGGGAGAATGTAAATGCTGTGTATAGAGGTAGTTGCATGTATTATATAAATATTTCAGAATTTATATACATGTTCTGTAATATAATATTTTAGTTGTTATAACTTATACTGGATATTAATAATATTGGTCTAAAATTAATCTTAAATATCTGTGTCGGTGACTTAATTGGAAAAAGTGTGGTATTAACTATATTGCTGGAGAATAATTTTTGAATTTCAATTTTTTTAAGATAGATCCAATATTGAACAGATGGCAAACATTGTTGAAACCATTCTTCAAATAGTAATCAAATGCTGTCTACAAGATGATCCAGAAATAATAACATTTATGGCAAAACATAGAAGTAAGATGTACTCAAATAACAAACTGTGCATGTTAGTGTTTAAATTTATAAACAATAGTCTTTCTCAAGACTACAACAACCTGGACAATCAACTTCACAGAAATTACTTATATTTACTTTATTGATACAATATGTTGTGCTTTGGTGTAGAGTTTATAATTTGTTAAATTAGCTATCATTGCTAGTTTCTGAATAAATAGTTTCTTTACATATGTTCTTGATTACAGTAACTTAACAATATGCTTAGTTGCTTACTGTAAGTAAGGTAATATGGAATCAACTGTAAAAATTGAATGTCTTGTATGTAAATAAAGCCTTTTTCTTAAATACCTGTTTCTTTGCTTGACATTGTTACAATTAAAAAAAGATACAGTAGTTCTTTATTCTGATTTTACTGGTCATTTTTGTATATTTGGTTGTACTTGTAAATTTATTGGGAAAGCCTTAATAACACTAATGTCAATAATGTGTTACATGTGATATTTTTAAAAACATTAAGAATTTCAGTTTATTTATTTTAATGTAAATTAATTAAATATATGTTAGTGCCTATATTGAAAGGCCTGTTCACATGGTCCAATTAGTCAAATTTAATTCTCCTGATGTATCTGATTTACTTTGTATATGAACATACAAAAGTTAGTCAGTTATTCTTGTCGGTAGTCATATGCATCAGGAGAAGAATCTGATCAAACAAATTGGTGTGTGAACTGGCCTATCAGTATTCGTCAATAAATACATTGGTATACATAAATGGATTTTGGTTTGGGTTACTACAGTAGCTATCAATTTTTTGATGTGTATTAAACATGACAGATTTGTATTACCAGCTTTTAAACAGTATCTGTCACATCTCTGTGACAGATATATCTGTTGCAGAGATGTTACAGATATCTGTCATATATCTCTGACAGATATGTTTAGGGGGCCAAATTCCTATATGTTACAGATATGTAACAGATAGTTTTCTGCAGATATGTTACATATGTTATACAGTGCTGTTGCATATTCCAGAACAAAGGTGAATTTAAACACAAACACTAAGCCATTGGCCAGAAGGGCATATGCCATAATATCAGATGAGTGTAAATGCTGATTGTTATAGCCAGTACGTATGGTGTATGTCTACACTATTAAAGTCAATAAAATGTAAGCCAGGCCCAGGTCGTGGCTGGCAGCTTGGTCCTATAGACTTGCAATATATGTAAACACAGCTAAACCCTCACCAAACGGACAGATATGCTGCAGATAAGTAGGCCTGGACAGTGCCAGTCCTAGGCTTTCAATGTATATTTTTACACAGCTTTTGAAGGATAAATACTGTATAATGTATAATTCATGGGTAGGTAATTAACACTCACTGTGTCAGGGGAACATGTTATAGGGATTAAACAAGTGGTATCATCTCACTGACAAGAAGCAGCTGAAAGGAATTTCATCCTGAATTAATATATATTATATTGGTGAAATAATTAGATTAAGCAATATCGTTCTTTGTTGTATATTATGGGCTTTTGTCATTTCATTTTTTGAAATTGTGTTACCGGTACTTGAATACCATTGAAATACTGGTACGTGAATGTGCATAATTATATAATATTAATAAAAGTTGAGAAACAGAAGTCTTCTAAAATAATAAAAGGTTTATCAGCCTTATCAATTTGGTCTAGGATAAATTTAGGTATTGAATCTTTTGGTATCTGCTTATACTAACAATTAGACAATAAGGAACATGCAGATTACATTATTACAGTAGGGTACATGTATCTGCTTATACTGACAATTAGGCAATAAGGAACATGCAGACTACATTATTACAGTAGGGTAGGTTATGCAGTCTCGTGAATACAATTGTACTTTGAGTAAAATTATGAGTATGCTACTGTTACTGTAAACATGCATGTTGAAATTTATTATTAAAAGGATAACTGACATAATTAACTTAATTATGTAATATATAATTAATACAATTATTATTTAAATTAATAATTATTAAAATTAATTATTAATTTCAATAATCAATAGTTACACAATTGGTTTCTAACCCTGCCTGCAAGACAATTTAGTGTTGGCAGACTTTCCCACTTGGGTACTGTTCAGTACACTACCCACAAATTGCACCCAAAAAATAAGCAGTTTGAAAATCTGTTCAGTTTGGCAATATTAATTAAGCCTCAAACAGTAAGCGGGCGAGGGTTGTTGCGTACACGTATTTCTAGTATATCAATATAATATATATATATATAAGCCGCACATGGTAGGACCAACTCGTTATAAGGAAGTAAGCAGTCGTTTTGGTTGATCCGTTTGAGTCGGGACCATACACTATTTTAGCAGAAATACTGCGGCCATTATCGATTTGTTGATCTGACGAACTACATCAAGAAGTTTTTACGAATGGTATACAAGTTTACGTAATATAATAGGTACGTGTGTTATGTATTTAGACTAGCTAATTCCAAGAATTAAGAATTGAAAATGGTTAAATATTGATCGAGATAACGTTCATAACGAGGGATAGGTGACAAAGCCCCAAAGCTCGCTTATAAGCTTGCTTATAAAGCTTGCTTATAACCATGGGTTGTTTTATAACGCAACCAATGGTCTCGTTTCCTATATGCTACCACCAATCTTCTACTACATAATATACGACAATTTTAGTAAAATTATAGTATACAAAAGATGTTTGTTAACAGGTTGTTTAAGCAATTAAGGTTTACGGTTTGATTACTCAGCTTTGCAGCTGTGGCGAAGGTTAGTTAATGGTCAATTTGAACCCTGAAGATGACATTGTAGTCGAAAATTACGTTATTATAATAATAATATTTGAATTTATTACACGCTAAAACTATAAATATTCTAAAGCGCGGTGTATAATATTACAAATAATTACTAAAAAACACCTTAATTTTGATAGTTTTTAAACTTTTTAACTTTTAACCTGTGTGTAAGACATTATGAAGCGAACATTATGATGTATCCATGATGTATATGTATACATGTCTCACACCGGTTTGTGGTCTGAAAAATATGATTCATATGTTCCACTTGTAACGTATTCGTCTGGAATATTGGTATACAGATGATCCAGAAGTGATCCATAATCGGTTGTAGGAAGATGCAACTTTTGCTGATATGAGGGACCAAATATTTTAAGAATCTGCTGTTTCTGACCTTCATCTGATAGCCAGTCAATGTTGAAATCACCACATATTATACAATAGTTACTGCCATGCAGCGCTGTGTTGACGACAGTTACTGCCATGCAGCGCTGTGTTGATGACGTAAACAAAATGGATGCTTACAGACAAACTCCAACTAAACGACAACAAGACTGAGCTTATCCTCATTGGAACCAAGCAACAACTCGCAAAAGTTAGCCTCAGCACCTTACGTATTGGTGACGTACACATCCAGCCGTTAAATGAGGTTTATGATGTTGGTTTGACTGCGAAATGAAACTTGATACCCATATAACAAAATCTTGTAATGCAGCTTTTTTCCATATTTTTAATATAAGGCGTATTAGGAAATTTTTAAGTGAAGATACTGCTCGGGCATTGGTTGACAAGTCATTTATAACAAGTCGCATTTATAACAAGTCGCTTAGATTATTGCAATAGTCTTTTATATGGTCTACCAACCACTCGTCTCAACAAACTGCAACGTGTTCAGAATGCTGCAGCTAGGCTAATATGTTCTATCCCACGGTTTACTCATATCACTATTACACTGTATAAATTACACTGGCTCCCTATCTAGTCCAGAATAGATTTTAAAGTTTTACTGATTACTTATAAAGCGATTCACGATCGACCTAGCGCCTGACTACATCAAAGAACTTATTACCATCAAGCCAATATCTCATCATAGTCTAAGATCAAACTCCGAACTGCTACTCCAGAAACCACGATCGAAGACTTTGCCGACCTTAGGAGATCGCTCTTTTGCGCTGACAACGCCCACTCTATGGAACGAATTACCAACAGAAGTACGCCACGCTGAGTCTGTCTCAAGTTTTAAACGACTTTTAAAGACATATTTATTTAAGAAAGTGTTTTATTGACATATAGTAATTACCAAACTTTCATATAATTATGTTAATAATTTATATTTTTAATTGCATTAATATAAGAATTGTAATTAATTAGCTTAGTATTAGACTTTTAGCTTAGTATTAGACTTTTAAACATTGTAATGCGCATGTGAACATATCCACATGGAATATGCGCAATATAAATACCAAATTATTATTATTATTACTAGGGTAAATTTATCTAATAAGCCAGTTCAAAATGACGTGTTCTGCATCGGGATAAAACTTATTTCAATTCATAACATCAGGCTAAAACCACAATAGACATTTGCATTTCTATTTACATTTGCAAATTCGATATACTGTCCCAGCCTGAAGTTATGAATCGAAATAAGTTTTAACCCGATGTACTGGCTTATTGTATCAACACCAAAGACTCCTTATCGACTCACATACCTTGTCCCAACTACAGTATGGTTGTCCAATTATGTCCTAATGCCTCTTAGGAGCTCTCAGCTGGAACTAATCAGAAATATTTTTAATATAGGCATTCGCTTCGCGCAAAAATATTCGCCCAGTGGAAAACCGCCCCTAACGTCGAATCTCCACTGGGCGGAAAATAAAATTTTCCTTTGTTCTGTGAGATATCGCGTGGAACTAAGTCGAGTACAGTAATCAGTACAGAATATGAGTATGCGGGCACAGAAGGGGACAGAAGCGTTCCTGAGCGCAGGTCGCCCGAGCTTGCCAGTTGCTGCCATACTATTGTAAACACCATACTGCAATTCATTTATGAGGATGTGATATGCCAAATAAAAGCAAATATAACCTATTAAAATTTTGTGAAATTGTTGTAAATCCATAAGCCATTGACCCACAACAGTTAGTCCTTCAAATGCTAGGAACAGTGGGTGATTTTAGAAATGTTGATCGAAACGCAAAGTTGTCAAGTCAAGCGACGATTTATATTTAGAAACGTGAACACTGAAGTAAAACAGAATCAGGGAGCTTATGCAATAGAGACCCTTCTAAGACACGCCATTATGGAAAGAAGAGAGAGAGGGAAAGCCAGAAATTGAAAAGTGAGCTAGAATCAAGTAAGAGATAGATCTTACTTCGTCTACCGGACACAGAAATTTAACACTTTATAAAACTGCCTCGTTCTTTAAAAAATCACGTTTATTTTATCTATAATGGGTTTAATTCATGAATTGGACAATTCCAGGACAAAAATAAACAGGATTTTTTAAAGAACGAGGCAGTTTTATACAGTGTTAAATTTCTGTGCCGGTACGCAAAGTAAGAGCAGCTAGGTTAGTAGAAACAGAATACCAGTAACGCTTACTATTAAATGGTCATTAAACCGTTTCAAATTGTTGAAAATTATCATAATAGAATTGCTTCGTTCTTTAAAATTACATTTAGGTTTTGCTAAAAGTAATTAATAAATACGATTTCACATTCTTGATTTATGTCAGTAAATTTAAGTTAAAAAGTTGACGGATATTCTATAATCGCTCCTGAGCATTTGGTCAATCATCTGCATATTTTGAAAACAATATATTTCTGAATTTTGAATACTAATATGTAATTCATCTTAGAGTTTACATTTCATGACCAGTTGTTATGGCCTGCTTCACCACTGATCAGTATTACTAGGACTACCTAACAGTTAGCAGCGAAAGCTCGTGTGGGGTATATACGTCTGGTTCAATGCTAAACACATTGGAAATTCAACATCTTAACGCTGACCTTCTTATTTCATAATGTTGACCTTATCTTAACGCTGACCTTATCATTTGGTTCGGACGCAGACACTGACGCCTAGGGTATAGCAATAGCTCTTCTGCACTAACGTGCAGGTGAGGGGTGGGGGTAGTGGCAACTGTAGGGGTGGGGTGGGTGTAGTGGTAGAAAAGGCGAGCGAGGGGATTATTGCGGATTCGTATTTCTAGTTACTCCACGTAAAAGTCTATGTAGATTTTTCATTATCTCTGTTTGGGTATATGAAATGACTACGTTTTCACAGCTTTAGTTATTCCAACCTCGCTTTCATGCTTCATATATTACGTCACGCCATTTTATACCTTTAACATGCAAGTTCTTGTTGGTCCTATCTCAGAAAATGATCAGCACTATCAACTCTATCTTGTATCAGAAAACGAAGAATTTTTAGGCTTAACGGCTGCACTTTGCTTCAAGCAAAATAATTCTTCATGCAAAACAAATAGAATAAACAATTTTATTCTCAAGATTAATCTCAACACTGTCCTTGTTCTTTATACAATGCCACCAAGATCATGTTCACGTTTTTATAATGACGGTAACTCACGAGAGTTGAGAGCTGTTAAGTTCAACACAAACATGCACTAAAATTGTTTTATATGCATGATTGAAGAATTGAAGAACAAAACGAAAAACATTCAAACAAAGTTCAACAACATTTACCTCGAACACTCAGTCGTGGCTCAAGCCATAACATAATTTCAAATGTCAAAATAATTATATTAGCGTTGGAATGAGGAGCAGGAGAAGCAAATTAAAAAAAATCAGCAAATCAACAATACTTTTTGCGATCAGTGACATCACATTTTCATGTCTAGTTTCATGTCACATTTTGCGATCAGTGACATCACATACAGGGGTGACCAAAAAAAAGTGGCCCCCCATAAAAAGTAATAAACTCGTTACTTTTTGTCATTTGTGTTTAGAAAGTGTTAGAAATGTTTTGTTTTTTGTATTATTTGCGCAGTTTTGTGGACTTGTGAGTTCGATAATTGTTATTCTATGCAATAAACTGGTAGATAAATTGTATTTGGAGGGTTTTTGCTCTGAATTCAAGATGGCCATTTTTTAACCAAAACACACTAAATTATTAAATTATTATCATTGCAAGTGTTTAACTCTGCACAAATTGACAAGAAATAAAATGTAAAAATATGAAATAAATCTAGAAAGACTAATATGTAATATTTGTAGCTATCTTATGTGATTAATTAACCTTTCTAGAGATTTGAACAAAAATTGTTAAAAACCAAAATTATACCCGACTATGAGATTCTTCTATAGATTTAACTACTTAAGTGAAATGAGGAATTGTTTACACAAGAAAACAATTGTATGGTATTGTATTAATATATATCTGCTGGTGTCAGCTCTGTATATTTGGCGTTTGGGGTGCACTATCTGTTTCTGTATCCATAACTCATCTATAAATGTAAGAAGACTACATTATTCAGTATTTAAACTCTACCTATATATGATGAAATTTTTACATGATATGGAATTTACTGATTATTTCAGCCATTTTACTTTACTCAACATTTTCCGCCTAATAAACCATTTGTTGTAAAAAGTACTCGAACTCTTTGGTGAAAATTTGATTTTAAACTGCCATATTGATTTTTTGTTAAAACCCTCCAAATTCAATTTATCTACCAGTCTATTGCTTATAGAATAACATTTTGAACCACAAGTCCAGAAATCCGCCCAAATAATACAAAAAACAAAACATTTCTAAACACTTTCTTCAAAAAGTAACGAGTTTATTACTTTTTATGGGGGGCTACTTTTATTTGGTCACCCCCTGTATGAAACTAGGTTACGGACAAATTAAAATGCCAGTTAACCAATCAGCGGGTTAGAAACACCCCATGTGATCATTAGTTTCATATCTAGTCTTAATTATTCATGATAAACGTTTAGATATAAATACACAACTCGTTTGAGCTCTAGAAATTCATCATAATCATGATCGTAATTTTTAGGAACTGTAATTTTGGAACTTTGTTTTAATCCATGTTATTGTTGTTCGCAATATTGCCAAAACATATTTTAATTTTCTTTGATTTTCTGTGAATGTTAATTTTTTGAAGGTCCCTCGACAAGCATTGATACAACAGCTGGGACAGCAATACAGACCGAAAGAGAATTGGAGGGTGTTAAAGGTAATCATTAACCAAAAGACTATCCTAAACAATTAAAAAAAGAAAACATTTTTGTCGTCATTTTTGCCATCGTTATCATCATCGTCGATATCGTGATCATTGCTGTCGTCACCATTATCGTCATCATCATCATGATGATTGTTGTTGTCATAATCGTCGTTATTATCGTATCATCATATCATCATTGTCATTATCATTATCGTTGTCATCTTGATAATTGCCATCATCATCATTATTATCACCATTACTATTAGTAGAATCATCAAGTTCGTTGGCGTGGATGGAAAGCTCCAAGACTCACCGAGAGGAATTCAAAAAGTTAACCGAATATATCGCGAAACATCCCGACAAAATAAAAAGTATAAATGGAGTGAAAGTACGTTTCACAGAAGAGTTTTGCATTGGACTAGGGACTGATGGCACTGCAGTTTACATCGGTTTGGGTAAAGATGGTTGTGAAAAAGCTGTCAAACGCCTTTTAAAATTATTCGCTGGCAAGTTAGGTTCAAATGAAAAGAAGATTTTGAACACTCCAAATGCTGCAAATTCGAAGCATGTCGTCGACTATTGGTATTATGATGAACAAGAAGACGAGGATTTCGCGTATCTAATATTAGATTTACATGAAGAATCTTTAAAGCAATACGTCGAGATGCAAAGTCAGCAAACTTTGACAGATATTGCTCCAGTTATCACACGTCATATACTGGTGGGATTGAACGATCTTCATCGAAAACCGCAACCTATTCTCCACAGGGATCTAAAACCTTCCAACATCTTGCGTAGTCTAGAAGATCAGTGGCTTTTGGCCGACTTTGGCATCAGTCGAACGCTGGCTGATGATCAAACCCATCATAGCCAAACTGGCGAAAGCGGATCAAAGAACTGGAAGGCTGTCGAGTCGTATGGCAGAAAGTACATGAAGCAGTCAGACATACAAGTGGTCGGGATGATGTGTTTTTATATCTTAACCAAAGGTGACCACCCTTTTGGTCCCGATGTTGATTGTGTTCGAAATCTTCAGCATGGAAATCCAGTTCATATGAACAAGCTCGTCGATGAAGTGGCCAAAGATTTCATTTCTTGGATGCTTCAACATAAACCTGAATATCGTCCTTTCGCTGACGAAGCTTTAAAACATCCCTACCTTCAGAATGCTGAACAGCAGTTTGAATTGTTAAAATGTGTTGGTAACGAACCAGAGATAATTTCAGGAGAACCCAGCAGTAATGTTGTGAGACAACTGAATAACGATCCTCAACTGTCCAAATTAAGCACCTGGAAATCCTACATCGCTCTTGATATTTTCACATACCTTCGCAGTGACGGAAGAAGTCTTCGTAACAATGGTGATGAATGGACTCGATGCTTGCGGTTCATTCGAAACACATCCCAGCATTGGAACGAACGACCATGTCCTCGACCCAAAGCTCATTACGACGTGGGTGATCCTAAAGAGTACTTTTTGAAGGTGTTTCCGTTCTTGCCAGCTGTTGTCCATCGAGTTATTAGAAGTAAGGATTGGAAAGAGAGGTCGAATCTGAAAAAGTTCTTTTAAACTTTGATGGCGAGGAACATTTTGCATCTGTGACATTTTTCTGCAATATTCTTCTCAAGAAACGTTGTCTCTGACATTGGCTGTATTTTACAAAGATATTTACTCCATATGATGCATATTTACTTTAGCAATCCACATTTCTGGTGTGGAAAAAGAATCAAACACTGCCTCCGCAACTAAACCAAACATTTATCCTAACCACAAAATTTTATGGCTCCGACAAAATTTATATCCCTCGGCCTAAACGAGAATTCTTAAAGAAGAGAATTAGTTATGATGGTGCTAAACTATGGAAAGAGTTGCCAACCGAATTGCATCATTCCCAATAGTTATCTTGTTTTAAAATATTTTGAAGACAACCACTTGACTGATTCTTTTCTTTAACTTCTTAACTTTTTTTTAAATTTGTAATATAACTATATCGCCTTTTTAAAACCTTTTTAACCTTTTTATGTAATATATTTGTAAATATTTGTAGTTTAGTTCTAATCATTGTTAAAGCACGGCTTCTATGTAAATCAACTTTTTAATAGTTGTTAGAACTAGGGTAAATATTAAAGTATCTATATCTACTAGTTACAATAATAGTGTATTACAAACACTTTCTTTGGCAGACCTAGCAAAGGAAATACATATCGCATTTGTAGTGCAAAGTTTTTTTAAACTTTGCAGTATTGTGATGAGTGGCGAAAATTGATACGATATATATATATTTATAAAATAAGTCGTGTCTTACGCACGCTGTGATTGGTCAGTTACCGTGTTTATATCAGACTATGTAAAACATGGATGGATTACGCCATCGTGATACGCCATCAATAAAGGAATATCAAATGGTTTTCCATGCAGGATACTGTGATCCAAACACGCGGGATGTTGCGAGACTTTCGAAAAGCGTAAAAAAACATGAGCCGATAGGCGAGCGTTTTTTAGATTTTCGGAAGTCCAGCAACATCCCAAGTGTTTGTATCACAGTATCCTGCACGGAAAACCATTTGGTATTTATTTTATAAAATAACGACAAAGAAATAACGAATTTTATCCAAAAATAATATGATGAGAATACAAATTCTCCCAAGAATTATCAACTACCAGTCATAATTCGTCTCCAACAGCAGTCGAGCAGGTCGGAAAGGCTTGAAAGCTGAAATTTGTTTTGCCGACAAATCCGACAACAAAGAGAAGAATATGGATAAAAACTCGACTTTGAATATCAAAAATACTAACTAGTTTTAGGCAAAAGCTTAATCATTACTGGAATCAGCCGTCTCAGGGTTTGGCTTGTTGTTTAAGTCGAGAGCTGTTGGGTATTTTACTTCGTATAGATAAAGATTGTTCTTTTCCCAGTGAGTTCATCAGCCAAGAAAATAGAAGGTATTTAAACAGTATATTATTCTCGCGAGTTTGTTGCTTTCAAAACATGCCCTTTTCAAACCTCGTTGTTTTGTTTAACTTCGCTATTGAGTATTGAACACAAAATGGATCAGACGATCAGTTTTCTCGGTGATAGTTTTCTCACAATACAAAAACTATATTCTGGTTGATTTTTTGAGAGTTTTGTTTTAACTTATAACAATAAACGGAATGAAATGGAAAACGCCACTTAAAATTGCTGTAAATTCCCGTGCAGGATACTCTATCCTGCACGGCTATTGACCAATCAAGTTGCTTGTTGTGTACATGTTATTTTTTAATTAGCCATCACGGCGCCATCATACGCAGTAAGGAGAATTTACGTGTTGACAAAAAAGATATTTGTCAATTTTATTTGCTTTCTACGGGTTATTTTATAAAAGAAATAGAAAACATTTTTATCCGTGTTCCCATACGTTATATAAACACTCGTGGAAGTTTGGGAAAACTCGAAATCGCGTGGAAACACTCGCCCCTCATATGCTGTGGACACTCTGAAGAATAATCTGAAGAAAGAGTGCGAGTCAGTACTCAAACCAGAACGTTGTGCCACTGGATGGAAAATCCAACCTGATCGCCTTCACACTTGCCTGAAATTTGTTTATCCGTGGTTGCAAGAGGCTGAATTTGAATGGTGGAAATTATACGGTAATGCGCGGACATATGGAAAACAGAAAAGCGTTGTTGTTGCCATAGGGAACTTGAACAATGAGCACATTCTCAATGGATGCAGCTATCAAAGTCCAAAAGAAATGTATCCAATCTGTCTCTTTTATGGAGGAGTCGTTTGAATCTTGAATTGAATCTTGATGGAGATTCATCCTGGTTGAGCAACTGGGTGACCAGTATGGAAACAAGTGGTCACTCTATGTTTGTCATTGGTGATTCCATGTTTCTTGATGCTATGGGTGACACCAAGCTCGATCCAACAAGCAAAGACCGGTTTAGCCTTTACAACCATGAGACTGTGGATACCAAAGGCAAAGTGGATCAAGTAGCAGGACTTCGATCAGGGTTAGGGAGGAAACTTGACAGAGATCTTCCACATGCTATTTTAAAAGGTAAGAGAATTAAATAACTCACCATCATCAGTTGTGTAAGCGATAAACAATCAATTGTTGATTAAATTAATTTTGGCATAATTTTGAATAAACTAGTAACAACATTTCGACTAGGGATGGTAAAAATCCACTACAAGGCTCAGTCCTTCTTTTTGGGTAGAATAGTTGAATTGCCATATTTTGACTAGTTTGTGGGCTATAACATTGTGACCGAGTTACAACGCTTTATGTAATTTTAACTATGACGTCACAACTGTGACACAGCATGACAATACAACTGAAAATCAGGTGAATTGTCTTCACGCATTGAGAATTAGACAGAAAAGATACTAACTGGTAAAAACTTAAAAAGTTGTTTGCTATGTGGTGTAAAATAAACAATTATTTTAAAGAAAGAAAGTGGCCTGGAAACTAATTTATTTCCATAACAACAACATAAGAACTATAGAAATGCTTAGTTTTGTTTCTGCAAAGTTTGAGCCAGTTTAGTCTAAACAGTCTGAAGATATACCTGATTTTCAGTTGTGTTGTCATGCTGTGTCACACTTGTGATGTCATAGTTCAAATTGCGTTTATATTCTTTGCGGTGATTAATATGTAATGTGTGATTTCATTGTCAGTCATACAATAAATAATTCATTACACTGAAGTTCAATGATATGACTGGACAAAATGAATGGACAAAATCTAAAACTATAACAGAACTTATCGACTATGTTGGCCTCCAGAAACTAAATGAAATTAAAAGTTAAAGCAACGTTAAAGTTAAAAGTTAAAGTAAAGTCAAAATCAAGTTAAAAGTTAAAGTAAAGTGAAAGTAAATGTAAAAGTTAAAGCAAATTTAAAGAAAGTTAAAAGTTAATGTTAAAAGTTAAAGTAACGTTGCAGTAAAGTTAAAAGTTAAAGCAAAGTTAAAGTAAAGTTAAAGTAAAGTTAAAAGTTAAAGCAAAGTTAAAGCAAAGTTAAAAGTTAAAGCAAAGTTAAAGCAAAGTTATAAGTTAAAGCAAAGTTAAAGTAAGTTAAATTTAAGTTAAAAGTTACTGAACAAAGTTAAAGCAAAGTTAAAAGTTAAATCAAAGTTAAATAATGTCATTAGAAGATGTGCCCGGACAAAGTGTGTAATTTTTGCCAGCAAGGGACAATGAGATAGGTTAACAGCTTCTCCATTCTGATTGGGTGATTGTCATACGGTTTCTATGGTAACGCGCGCTCATACCCAGGATGTTCCTTTATTCCAAACAAGTCTAAACTGCTTTCCACGGAGAAGAATATATCTTGTTTGCTCAACGTGTAAGGAATATCACTCGGCCAACCGAGTCTCTCAGCAGTCGAGAATGACTCCTCAAATCCAACAACCGTTCTCATGATTCTGCATAATAAAACTTGCGTAGGACAAGCTACATATTGACATGATGTAGACGAAGACGCCACGAAAATCTTATAACAGAGATAGCGAATACTCACCACTAAATGTCCGTGTCGCATGCTATATACTTCATTTGCTGATTCTCGTATTTACGAAACGGTGAACAAAATAGTAAATTATTTTGAAGAAGGCCAGTCATACAGAGAAGAAAGCAAAACAACAGCGCAGACTCCACGAGTTGACCGCAATGCTAGGATATTTACCTGAATTTTTGAGGTAAATATCTCAGAATTCAGTGGGCGCTACATTACATACTTTCTCCGGGCAGTCTTGTCATGTAAAGTAAAGTTAAAAGTTAAAACTCACCCTTACGCCCTACATTGGATGCAAAAATCGATAGTGTTAATAAAATATATAATTTCATATTTCTATTTATAAAAACACAAAAGTTAAACCACTATTATTTACAAACACTCAAAGGTAAAAAGGTTTTTTTTAGGGAAAAATTCATATTATTTACACACACTAAGATCCCAATAGTAAAAATAAAACTACTACGCTTGTTTTTTTCTCTCGCGACGAATAAAGTTGTCTCATCGCTGGAGCTTTGCGAGGAGCTTTCGTCTAAGGAATAGTATTCCTTCAGACATTTTTGAAAATTGTAGAAACACTGATACTTTTCGCCAGCGTATCTCTTCTGCTGTTCTTCCCTAGGTTTTGTTAGTTTATTTATTTATTTACTATTATTTTTATTTATTTATTTACTTTTATATATCTATTATTATTTTGTCTATTTATATTTTGCTGACTCGGCAGTAATCCTCACATATAGGGGTTAATAATAATAATAATAATAACTTTAATGTATCTATCTTAAGTAGGGGAAAAAATACAATGGATTTACAGTAGATATAAGTTAAATGAAGTGATAGACTTATAACGAGACACCTAAGCTAAAAATATAGATATATTCTACAGTAAAATCATCTGAGTAAATGGTTACAGCCTTAGAGCCCTGGGCAGAAAGCTGTTTCTATGCCGTTCAGTTCCTGAAAACAGAAGAGGTTTGATAGCTCTGTTTTGCCTTAGATTATGATCATGAGTGACAGAATCACTCATTTTGGAATGAAGAATGTGACTGGGATCTTTTCTAAAGTGTTAAGTACTTTTATAGCAGAATTGTCACGCCAATCAGAAAGAGTGGAGAGATGGTCTTCAGCGAGACCAAGTATCTTAAGGCTCCGTCTCTGGATACGCTCCAGTTCATCTACCAGATAGTTTGGTATACCACCCCACACAGGAGACCCATATTCCAGCACAGGCCTGATCTTGGATATATAAGTAGTGAGGCCAACATCAGTTGGAAGGTGTGCACGTCGACATTCCCTCAGACAGTACATTCTCTTGGAGGCCTTGCAAATAGCTTGCTCTGTGAGTAGTCCACTTTAGATCGTTCTGGGTCCAGACGCCCAGCAGCTTAAGCTTTGTTTTTTGGGTTTGCTTTATTGGGAGATAGAGATACATCGCTAAAGCACCGCCACAATCTAAAAGACTCCCAAATGCACCGAAAAACACCTCAACATCACTAAGCGCACCCATAGCGCCCACAAAACACCCACAATCTAAAACACCCCCAAAACACCACTAAGCGCCCCTAAAACAAAATTATTAGGGTTTATCTCTTTGTAGATGCGGTGAAAACACAGGTTGAGTTGAACGCTTAATCCACAGGTTCAGTCGAACGCTTTGGCAATAGTACAACTCCGGATGAAAGTCAAGAATCGGGATTGCAATCGGAATGGTTCGGATGGAATAGCTAATTAAATTTAGGGTTATGAAGGTGCAAGAGGTTAGGTTAGGGATCTACGAAGGATGTGAGGCGTTCTTAACGCTAATCACATCCGCACAAGTGTGCACAAGAAACTATAAATACGTGTATGCAATAACCCCTGGGTGGCTGGCAACTGGTCTTTACTTTTGCCGACTTAACTGTGATAGATATAGGTATCATGTTTTTGCGGTCGAATGCTCTGCCACACCCGCATGTCAAATTTGATACTTTAAATTTCGGTATAGAAAGGTTGATCTATTAATCAGTCGTGTTTACTTTGCTGCCTGATCGGACTGATCTGACTTCAAAAGTTTGATATTTGTTTTTCCTATTTACAAAGTTCACTTAAAATCATTTTATTCATGACATTGGAAAGTCGAACGTTGAATGAATGTAAGTGTGAAAGTGCACATATTTACATAAAAGTGAACAAAAACATAGAACAAAAGCCTTCCGAACCAGGTATACTTTCTATTAACTATGACCCATCCTAGCATTATGGCAATAAAGAACCTTGAAATCAACCTAAATTTCTCCTTCACAGTAGTAACTTCGGAATATGTGAAGAAACTTCTTCTGTCTCTCGATGAGAAAAAGTCGTGTGGGCGAGATGGAATTCCTTCAAGTATACTAAAGATATCTACACCTGCAATAGTTGCCCCTCCGACCTCGCTTTTCAACAACTGTATCGTTAACTCCATATGGCCGACTGATTGGAAAATAAGTAATGTTACTCCTGCCTATAAAAATGATGAGACGACAAACAAGAAAAACTTCAGGTCAATCAACATCTTATCTGTAATCCCAAAGGTATTCGAGAAAATAAAATTTGAACAACTCTATCAGGCCTTCTCTCCATGTTTCTCGGAGAATATATGTCAGGATTTCTTAGAGGGCATTCCTGCTGTACTGCTCTTTTAAAATTGACAGACGATTGTAGATAAGGACGTAGCTGTTATAGCTATAGATCTGTCCAAATCGTTCGATTCCATCTGCCATAACTTACTACTGGCTAAATTAAAGGCTTATGGGATCACTGAATCTGCCGTAGATTTGATCCGTTCGTACCTAAAAGGCCGCAAACAAAGAGTGAAGTGTAACGATATATTTTCCGATTGGCTTCCTGTTCATTGTGGGGTTACTAGGATCTTTATTATTCAACATCTTTATCAATGACGTGAATATGATAGTTACCAGCTCGTCCCTCCACTGTAAAAAAAGTTGAGTAGAATGAACTCAAAATATTGAGTAAAATGTGCACCCACAGCAACTCCTTATTTTGAGTAAAATATTCATTTACTCATGCAAAATTTGAGTTCTAGTTACTCAAGATAAATGCACCCACAGCAACTCCTTATTTTGAGATGATACCAGTTGTTTAATCGCTAACGTGTTCCCCTGACACAGTGAGTGTTAACTTACCCAATTACATGTATACAGTATCTATATACAGTATATATCCTACAAAAGCTGTGTAAATATATACATTGCAAGCCTAGGAAAGCCTGATTGTCTTGTGAGTCATGCATATGACGCTCGATGACCTCAGACAGCACCGGCAAAATTGAAATATGGCGATATTTACACGGGTCACATTCAGTGCAATGTTGGAAATAAGACTAAAAGTCTGTGTTCGATCCAACAATTCTCAAGTTACTTTAATTCACGTTCGTTCAAAATCACTCAAATGTTCACAGTCTCACATTCTCGTTCGAAATCAACTCTCTACTATCTTTCTTATCAACTATATCTCATCTGTCATCTATAACTAATGAATTAAACTATGTGCGTCATTTGTTTTCCTAATCCTATAAATAACAAGTACATGGAATTATCTCCTTTGACACAATTCCCAACACTCCCCTATTCGTCTCTGCTGGAGGCGAATATACATTGTGTCAAGTTTTACTTTTTAACATGCAATAAACATAACAAACCTAATAACCTTATAACTAGAAGTTCAAAGCTTTGACTTATAAAATTCTCTGGTAATATTAAATGTTCAAATGCTAAATGTTCAAATAATGCTATAGCTCGTATTTATCTGTCCGATTCAGATTTCTCTTTTACCTAATGGTTCCATTCTTTTTTTCAATCCATGTCCTCTTCGTCCATTGTAATTGCTGCCACTCGGTCCCTGGCTTCAACCGCTGTAGCTCTTTTTGTCCTTGGGTTAAATGTTGGGACTTCGACATTAAGAGCCGCCTTCAGCTTTGATCCTTCTCTATCGCAGGTCAACTCTAACGGGTATAGATATTGTATTAATTGGTCGTTCCAGGTACGAGGTTCCTGCACGCAATTCAACTGCTCTTACCACGTCATCTCGCCCTTGGATTAAATTCTCCACTAACCGATTTTCCATTTCCCCCGATGCTTTCGTTCTGTCTTAATTAACACCACGTCCCCAACTTTGATTTCAGCTTGCTTGCCATTGTGTTTTAATCGCTCTCGTAGTCCCCTCAGGACTGCCTCCAACTCTTTCCAGGTCAAGAAGCCATTTCCGATGGTTTTGTATAAGGCTCTTATTGAACAATCTAACCATTCGTTCGAACTGTCCTCCCCACCAAGGAGCACGACTGAGGTTGAATTGCCACTTTATATCTTGGTGGGCTTGGAAGTTGTTTAACCGTTCGTCTGCCATGACCTTCTTCGTCCAGTTTTCTGCTCCGATGAAGGTTCCTCCATTGTCGGAGTAGATTTTTGTAGGTCTACCACGTCGCGCAATCAATCTTTTGAGGCAGCTGATGAACTCGTTTTTCCATATTCGGTAATAACTCGAGGTACAGGCCACGGGTAACACTGCAACGTACGCTTAATATGCTATACTCTGTGGGGATTTTATATATTTGTAATCTTTGAATTCTCCTGAAAAAAATGTAATATATCTTGTCGGCCGAAAATGTCATCTTAGACTTTTTTGGTTTCAAAAGGCCGGATGCGACGCAGGCTAACTTTTTTGCTGTTATGGAAGTGACATCAAAGAAGGAATAAATTCCGTGTTGACGTCACTTCTGTCAACTTTAACAGCAATTTTATTTCAGGAGAATTCAAAGATTACAAATATATAAAATCATAAAGAGGGTAGTGCTTTGCGCGCTTGTTTTCTTCATGGCGGCCATTTTATGGGACGCCTATTTCAGTTCACAAACGAATCCGTCGATATTTGATCAATCCTTCTTATAAATTATCCATTTTTAAGTTTTCTAAGAAGTAAATATACCTGAGTGATCAATTATTGTGATATTTTTCGTAAAATTGATCATTTACTATAGTAATCATTTCGATACATAGAAGCTGCTACGAGCGCTTCGTCTGTGAAGCGGGTTATTCTGCTGAAACAGCGCGAATAAGTTTGCGAATGGAAGTGTTTGATGAGTGACTAGTAAAGAAATATATTTTGTTTCTTCTGATGTTTTGTTCATTTGAATTTGCAAAGATTCAGGAACTAAAGCAAGCCGGGCCAGCTTGTTCATCAGAAACGGCGTTGTGCGCGGCCCGCAGTGGTTCACATCTTGAACATTAACTTCATAACGCCCCGATTGCAAATAAATCTAGAGTTCACATGTAAATTATAGTTCTGACGATGCGATGCACTGCAATCAATTCGTATGAAAACAAAAACACAAGCGCGCAAAGCACTACCCTGACACTCACTCTTTAAGAGAGTGTACGTGTGGCAGCCACCGTGACCTAATATATATAACTGGACTGTGCATGGGGATACCATCAGGAAAATTTCACCAAAATGTTTTATTAAGATGGCCGATTTATGGGTCCTATTCATGGCGAGGTTATGTTGAACGTTCAACTGTTGGGCAATGTATATAGCCTTTGTAGGCTCGCTTTTTTAAACACTGGATATCTAAATATTGCTTTATAAAACGTACTGACCATGGTGATTGGTAATACATTTCAACCCGCGACCCTGCGATTGCTAGTGCAGTGCAACGGCTTCAGTAGCTCAGTGCAACGGCTTCCGTAGCTCAGTGGTCAGAGCGCTGCACTATAGCAATCGCAGGGTCGCGGGTTCAATTCCTACCGGAAGGCCGCTAAGTTGCATTTTTCGCAACTGGTCCCGGTTTGGTCTTAAAAATGTATGTATTCCAACACTCGAAATTTTCCTTCACCATAAATCCTTTCAACATGTAGTTTGATCGAGTGAAATGCCAAATATTACCTATAATATACCCAGAATCTTATCCCGGCATTACCACCATATATACAGAACTCGTGACTAGGCTCTCGGCAACGGCTTCCGTAGCTCAGTGGTCAGAGCACTGCACTAGCAATCGCAGGGTCGCGGGTTCAATTCCTACCGGAAGGGCGCTAAGTTGCATTTTTCGCAACTGGTCCCGGTTTGGTCTTAAAAATGTATGTATTCCAACACTCGAAATTTTCCTTCACCATAAATCCTTTCAACATGTAGTTTGATCGAGTGAAATGCCAAATATTACCTATAATATACCCAGAATCTTATCCCGGCATTACCACCAG
>JAYKKM010000270.1:1697500-1782500 GCA_035772405.1 Chrysogorgia sp. JL179-B06 | reverse complement strand
ACTTTTCACTATATATATATATATATATATATATATATATATATATTATATATATATATATATATATATATATATATATATATATATATATATATACGAATCTTTAGTATATATATATATATATATATATATATATATATATATATATATACGAATCTTTAGTGAGAAATGAGTCCCTGCCACAGTGACAATAATAACTTACTACATTATCTGTGCTCTTACGAAAAACACAATTTGAGTAATTTACGGCAAGGATTGCTCAGATATAGAAGGATTGGTTTACTTGTCCAATTTCGTGGCCCAATGGCTGCGAGCAAGCTTGTGAGCGCGCAAAGCATTAGCTGGACACTCATCCTTATAAAGTTTCAGTTGATCAGCAGGTGTACAGCACTTCATAAGTAACATAAGTTGTCTGCTGAAATGCATCATGCTCTTTTATTTTAAGTCTATTTATTTCTCAAATCTTTTAACAGTTCTTCTAAGAACTCATTTCTCTTTCTCATCCTTAGCTTCAACATTTTATATAAGCAGTTTAGAACGTTCGAAATGTATTACCAATCACCATGGTCAGTACGTTTTGTAAAGCGATATTTCGATATCCAGTGTTTAAAAAAGCGAGGCTACAAAGGCTATATATATTGCCCAACAGTTGAAAGTTCAACATAACCTCGCCATGAATAGGAATTAAATTTGTGATAAGACGAATTTCACATGAATGTAATGATCGATACTTAGGCAAAACTTTTGTAACCCAGTCCTTTATAAAGTCATGAAGTTGTAAACTAGTGAGTAATCTTTTATTTTTTGTAACCACAATGTAATTCAAATTCTTTTTGCGAAAATGTGGAATAAACATGATTATTATTATTATTATTATTATTAATAAATAGTAAAAATAAATACCAAGTCCGAAAGTGAAAACGAGTCTAGGACTCCGATCTTCTGCATGGGCGGGCGGAAAATAAACAAGGGTTAGATCAACCGTTATATACCAAAATTTAAGGTGGCAGATGTTACTGGTGGTGTGGCGCAGTAGACCGGTCGTTTGGTTAAAACGTCGACCATGAAAATAAGACCGCATGTTCGAGCGCGATCGGCTACGGCTTTTTTCCAATTCTTTCTTTTTCCAATTTCTATTTCCTTTTCTTCTATTTACTGAAGAAAATTAGTTTTCCCAATGTAACGATTATTTATTCCCAAAACTTATTTATTTATTTCGATGCTTTCTCAATCTCAGGCGAGCTAAATTGCATGCATTGTTGTGTTACCATCCATCCATCGAGGGGTTGTTGTGTACACGCATTTTTAGTTGTGATTTGAATCGGGCCTACCATCATGGGCGGCGTGGTTCTGAAAGAAGGGTCTGGGAAATACTGAATTACAAGGAACATTTAAACAAAACTAATTTCGTTGAAAAGTAATGTTTTTCAAAAACTAATCAAAGACTTTCTATGCGTTCACCAGACGTTCGTATTTTTCTTTCCGGAACATTTTTTTGTTAAAACATGTTTAACAAAGATGCTGCTACTGCCGCAGGATAAAGTTGAAACTCCTTATCCTTCGTACCATCTGCCCATTCACAAATGGCCTTGCACGCTATCCAAGCAACATTCAATGGTTCGCAAATGTTATACAGTCCTACAAATATAACATTTTAAAGAGCGTGGTCTGTACGGGGAAAATATTTAGTTTGCGTTTCATGAATTATTTATGACTTAATTTGAGAAGTTATATTCAATGTATAACATCAAACAATAGAAGTTATCTGAGACACAACATTCCATGGCGGAGGTTGAAGTTTGAAATTTACTCTTAAGTTTGTTACACACTGATACGAAAAACATCAGATCAGTAGGAAGCTTACAATACCAATATAAAAAATGAAAACAAATATAAAAACCATATTGTTGGAACATTATTTGTATTAAGTGATGGTGCAGTTAAAGTCTATACAGGGGTGGATCCAGCAGTGTTTTTTAGGGGGATGCCGGGTGAGTCGAGCGGGGGACCGGGGGCACGCCCCCCGGAAAATTTTGAAAATTAGAACCCCAGAAATATCATTTCCTGCGATTTGAGCATTGAATTATGAGCTTCAGTTTGACTTAAAAAAAGGAAAAACCTTTGAAATTATACCATATTTCTGAGCTAAATATCTTGTGTAATTTTCATGTAAGCCTGGCTACAAAATGACTGGACAAATACAGCACGCTTACATGAAGTACAATTATACAATTATAGTAATAAAAGTACAATTTACTGCAATTATAGTAATACTGATTTTTTGCACCCCCCTTGCACCCCTGTTGACCAAGGCCAACAGGGGTGCGCACCCCTGTGCACCCCTCCCCTAAATCCACCCCTGAGTCTATATACATCTTTATTCTGATATACGATAATACACCTCGTTTTATGATATGCTTACAAAATATCGACACGCATGAGATTGAGGCAATATTTCTAATCTATCTAGTTATATATAAAAACTGACTAAAATAGATAGAACGTTTAAAGGTTTAAATCCAATAATCTGACAACTTCATGCTTGAATAATTCTATAGAGCTTCTTCTGCCTTGATACGTTTAGCAGGCGGTGTTACTTGGTCAACTTGGTCACCTTTGAAAAAACAAGATCGACATTGAAAAAACAAGATTGGACATACAAGGCTTGGTATGATAGCGAGGATTATCTAGGCCGGGCTTTGGTTTGTTTAAACCGAAGGCTGAGGTTGATAACACAAACCGCACCTGTTAAGTAAGGTAGTTGCAGCGTTCGTTGAACTGTGCTGACGTACGTGCTTTGTTTGTTCACGCGTGAATCAACCGTCCTGCGAGCGCGTGCTTGAAAAACCAACAGCCAAGAACTTGACTCACGAACAAGTATTTCCACAAACAAAGGTATTATTTTCATCAATAGTCATCAACGCTTTATAAATTGTTGCAATTGAGGGCTTTCACCAGCAGTTTCTGCAATATCACATCTCGAATTCACAGAAATGAGGCTAAATTTCAAATGATATTACGGAGCACCAAATTTTGCGTCTGTAGTTCACGACAGACACGTATCATTATTACCTCTTCAGGGTTCAAATTAACCATTAACTATAACCTTCGCAACAGCTGCAAAGCTGAGTGAATAATCAAACTAAACCTTAATTGGTTAAACAACCTGTTAAGAAACATCTTTTGTATACTATAATAAAATTGTCGTATATTATGTAATAAAAGATTGCTGGTAGCATATAGGAATAACGAGACCATTGGCTGCGTTATAAAACAACCCATGGTCATAAGCAAGCTTTATAAGCAAGCTTATAAGCGACCGGGCTTTGTCACCTATCCTCGTTTTGAACATTATCTCGATCAATATTTAACCGTTTTCAATTATGAAAACAGATTTGGAATTAGCGAGTGCAAATACATAACACACGTACCTATTATAATATATATGTATATATACATATATCATTAAATCGTAGAATACCCGTCCACGTTATACAAATATCCAGCATATATCAATAGTATATACATATACGCAAATTACACACAATAAACTGTATACGTTATCTCGATCAATATTTAACCAATTTCAATTATGAAAACAGATTTGGAATTAGCGAATCTAAATACATAACACACGTACCTGTTGTTTTACGCGAACGTGTATACCCTTCGTAAAAACCTCTTTATGTAATTATTCTGATCACAAATCGATAATGGCCGCTAGCATTTCTCTGCTTAAATATGGTGAGACTCAAACGGATCACCCAAAACGACCTTTTACTTCCTTATTATATATATATATATATATATATATATATATATATATATATATATATATATATATGTACATGTACATGTACATGTACATGTACATGTACATGTACATGTACATGTACATGTACATGTACATGTACATGTACATGTACATGTACATGTACATGTACATGTACATGTACATGTACATGTACATGTACATGTACATGTACATGTACATGTACATGTACATGTACATGTATATATATATATTATATATATATAATTATATATATATATATATATATATATATATATATAATATATATATATATATATATATATATATATAAGTGAAAGGATTTATGGTGAAGGAAAATTTCGAGTGTTGGAATACATACATTTTAAGACCAAACCGGGACCAGTTGCGAAAAATGCAACTTAGCGGCCTTCCGGTAGGAATTGAACCCGCGACCCTGCGATTGCTAGTGCAGCGCTCTGACCACTGAGCTACGGAAGCCGTTGCCGAGAGCCTAGTCACGAGTTCTGTATATATGGTGGTAATGCCGGCGGGATAAGATTCTGGGTATATTATAGGTAATATTTGGCATTTCACTCGATCAAACTACATGTTGAAAGGATTTATGGTGAAGGAAAATTTCGAGTGTTGCAATACATACATTTTTAAGAGCAAACCGGGACCAGTTGCGAAAAATGCAACTTAGCGGCCTTCCGGTAGGAATTGAACCCGCGACCCTGCGATTGCTAGTGCAGTGCTCTGACCACTGAGCTACGGAAGCCGTTGCCGAGAGCCTAGTCACGAGTTCTGTATATATGGAGGTAATGCCGGGATAAGATTCTGGGTATATATTATAGGTAATATTTGGCATTTCACTCGATCAAACTACATGTTGAAAGGATTTATGGTGAAGGAAAATTTCGAGTGTTGGAATACATACATTTTTAAGACCAAACCGGGACCAGTTGCGAAAAATGCAACTTAGCGGCCTTCCGGTAGGAATTGAACCCGCGACCCTGCGATTGCTAGTGCAGCGCTCTGACCACTGAGCTACGGAAGCCGTTGCCGAGAGACTAGTCACGAGTTCTGTATATATGGTGGTAATGCCGGGATAAGATTCTGGGTATATTATAGGTAATATTTGGCATTTCACTCGATCAAACTACATGTTGAAAGGATTTATGGTGAAGGAAAATTTCGAGTGTTGGAATACATACATTTTTAAGACCAAACCGGGACCAGTTGCGAAAAATGCAACTTAGCGGCCTTCCGGTAGGAATTGAACCCGCGACCCTGCGATTGCTAGTGCAGTGCTCTGACCACTGAGCTACACTGTAAATTTCAAGGAGTAAAAATTACCCCATTTTTGGGGTAAAATGTTCAAAGTGGATGGGGTGACTTTTCAGGGGGTAAAAACTACCCCAAGATCTGGGGCAATATGTCCAAATATTTACCCCTTTGTTGGGGGTAACGGAGGGTAGTTTTGCAATTGGGATTACGGGGGTAAAAATTACCCCATACGTTAGGGGTAACTGGGACGATGCCAATATATTTTCAAAATGGCGGATTCTTTACGAGGAGTGAATTTGATGCGAATTTTCTACGGTTAGTACATCCCGTTCTATTATTCTGTGGCTGAATTGCTGAAAAACTTTAATAATATGCTGGTTTGTGTCATACCAATTGTCATACCAATTCTAAAGAAATGGCTGATCATCAATTATTCGTCCTTACAAAATACCGGCTGAGGGAAATACGGCAGTGATGCGATTTCATGCCTTCAGCAAAGTTCGAAGACGAAGGTAAGTCTGACTCTGTGCTAAACGAATGTTTGATTGCAGCAGCTATATCAATACAAAATCAAATATATAGTTGTCACTTATCAAAAACTTTGTCTTTTAGTTATAATTTTTCAATGGAGATGTGGATACTTAAGGTGTAAAGACTGTGTTGATAAACGTTCTCAGAAAGCCAACATTTATCTGGTCTTAAGAAACAAAGTGGTATGTTATACAAACATTTATCGAGATTAACCGTTTACATAACCTTTATTTGTAAATGATGATTAGGTATGAATATAAACAATCAACAACAGGGCATTTCTAAGATTTAAATCCTTGCTGAAAAGCACAAGTTCAGAGAGTGAGTTCATATGTGATATTGGTTTGGTTTTAGAAGTGTTGTTATCATATTTTTATGCAGACATTTGGCATTATTCTATTGGATGTCGAATGTCCGAAAATTACATTTCTTTGTTATATTATATTGTTATATTACTATGTTTATTATGACAAAATTATTTGATATAATATCATTTTTGTTAAATAATTAAGTTAATGGCAATTCTCATTGTTTAAAATAATATTTCGAACTAAAAAAATATTTTATATTATAAAGTTTTATATAATTTTTCAGTTGTTTTGCATTGTATTTAATAAAATGTTTTGAGTATTCATATTATATGATATAATACTGGTTTCTACAACTGTAATTGTTTCAAATAAACATTTTAGCCAAATTAATTATGTCATCAAATATATATAATATCATATTAAATGCATATTATATACAGTAATATAATGCATATTATATCATATAATATAAATTATATGATATAATGCATTATGTGATATAATGCATTATATCTGAGTCATAATGCATTATATTATAATGCATTATATTATGATATAAATATAATGTAAATTATATCATATAATGGATTATACAGTATGATATAATGTAAATTATATATATTTTATATTATATTATCGGTGGCGAAGAAACTAACCCCAAAACAACTTAGGGTCTAACCCTAACATATATAATGCATTATATCATATGTTAGGGTTAGGATCTAAGTTGTTTTGGGGTTAGTTTCTTCGCCACCGATAATATAATATAAATTATATGATATAATTTACATTATATCATATAAACCATTATATGATATAATTTACATTATATGACATAATGCATATAATTATATGTAAATATATAAATATGACATAATGATATAATGTAAATTACTGTATATATAATTTATATTATATGATATAATAAGCATTATATTATATAATATGCATTATATTATATATAATATTCATTATATGATATAATATACATTTTATGACAATTAATTTGGCTAAAATGTTTATTTGAAACAATTACAGTTGTAGAAACAGTATTATTATATCATATAATATGAATACTCAAAACATTTTATTAAATACAATGCAAAACAACTGAAAAATTATATAAAATATTATATAAAATAATTTTTTAGTTAGAAAAATTGTTTTAAACAATGAGAAATATTGCCATTAACTTAATTATTTAACAAAAAAGATGTTATATCAAATAATTTTGTCATAAAAACATATATAATAAAGAAATATAATTTTCGGTTTCGGACATTCGGTACCCCATATATCAAACGATTTCTTCATGTAATATAAATTGCATACTGGTTGTCAATTAGTTATAGTTTCCTTTTATGGAATTAAAATGCATGTGGCAAACAAAGTACCAAGCTCAGACGATACATGGGCGATTGTCAAGCTCAAATCCTCAGAAAATGTCCCAGACAGGGCTCGAACCTGTAACCTTCTGATTGCCTGTGACATATGCTCTATATAATATCAAGACTCTTATAACGGATGAGAGCGGAGGTTAAAATGATATGCTGGTTTGATTGCTATATATACATGGCATATGCAACATTCACTATATACTAGAATTAAATGCTTGGGAAAATGTCTGGGATTCATTTATGCGAATTTGAGCTTGGCAATCATCCATATATCATAATAATAATCACTACTGTATATATTTTGCATAACAAGATAGTTTAATAAAAGGCTTATAATAAAGTCACATAATTAATGTTAACCCATTAACTTTTTTCTAATTTATTATTAATTGTTAATTAGGTTGTTTCTTGCTTTTTAAAATATTATAGATGTGTTGCAATTTTGCCATTCCTGCTTAAACAAAACTTAAAGAGAAGAACAGCTGAAAACATTTATTGAGCTTATTTTGGTAAGTTTGAGTTATCTTATCTACTAATATTTTTTATTTTAAGAGCATATACATATCTTCAAAAATCTGAATGATTTTTAAATAATTTGAAAACTTTTTCTCCTTACCAACAAAAACTGGGTGTTCAGTGGATGTACACGGTACACCTACTTCACCAACTCATTGAAAGTGTGCGCACTCACTAGCATTATTGATTGAACATTTACAATACTATAGTGCTAGTACTTAGTAACCATGTACATTGTTTCACCAATAGACTGAATTGAAGCCACCAACTACCATAAATATTAGAATATGGCCATCCAAAAGATGGCTGGCTAAAACTCTCTCCATCCTAGCTCAATGGTAACTAGAGCATCTCAGCAACAATCTGAATGTTACATGTTCAATCCCTAACTGGGATTCAGAATTTATATACGGTACATAGTTATAATTCTGGATAATATTAAATAAAAAATAACAATAAATAATTAATAATTATTAATGTTATTAATAATATTAATAACATTAATCCTGACATGTTTAGTTCACACTCAATAACTACATTTTCTTTCCCCCCTTTTTAAATCATTACTTACATCTTACTGGTGAGCACCTGAATTAGTCCCGTTTGTGCTTTGCCAATTTTTGGCATATTACATTAGATTCACCCTTTATTATTTTCTTAGATTTATATATCCTCTGTATATACCTGTACATACATGTTTGTATTAATAGTGTATGCAATTATCAGTTAGTTTAGTGCCAAAAATAAAGTTATTAAAACAAATTTTTTTTAAATGTATTAATGACATTAAGTTGGTGACTTGAAAAGTGCAGTGGTATTAAATACAGTAAATTGGGAGAATGTAATGCTACAGTATGTATACAGGTAGTTACATGTATTATATGCAATATAATATGCCAGTGACTTGGAAAAGTGTGGTATTAAATTGCCAGAAAAGAAAATAATGCTGAGTATGCAAATTCAAAAAAGAAATGTTAATGAGGTTTCCATTGTATGTACTACAGTAAATGCTCCATGGAAACCTATTGGTAATTTTCAGAATAAAGCATGGTATGATATAATAGCCTACCAGTATATACTGTATGCATGTAATGTATCTTGTTGCAATTTAGGTTAAACACATACAGGTGTATGTACACTGCATCAACAATGAATGACAAATGTTTCAAATTTTTAAGGTAGATCCAAATATTGAACAGATGTTGGAACAATTCTTCAAAAGTCAAAAGCTGTCTACAAGATAATCCAGAAATATAACATTTATGGCAAAACATAGAAGTAAGATGTACTCTAGTCTGATTAGTCTGATAAATAACAAACTCTGCATGTAGTGTTTAAATATCTATTTTATACTATACATGTATATAGGTTTACCATTAATATATTATTTATAGTTACTGCACAGATTGACCACGGTTAATACAAAAGTATCTCTTGTCAAATAAAACTGAGCAATCAGTTTTCTGAGTTCTCGTGCTTATAACAAAAGATGACATGGTTTTGACAGGTCGTACCTTCATCCTTTGTTTGAAGTTTAGGAACTAAACAAAGCTGATTGGTCAGTTATAATTAAAAATTATGCAAACTTTTGTAATAGCAGCCTTGGTTTGCCAGTTTTAGCAGTAGTTTTGGTCAGTAGAACCTATATTTAATAAAAAGTGTTAAATGTTGAACTATATTTTTTATCGCTACAATTAAATATATTTTTATAAAGCCATTTTGTTGTGACTACATCCATAGATTTTTGTTTATGTGAGTCTTGGATATTCCAAACTGTGAGAAGAATGATTTTTATATTTAATCTGTGAGTTCATTCACGTTTTAGTTTTTCTTTGCAATGGCAGAACTGCAGCATAAGGAATATTGCTCAGTAGAAGTGGCTATGCAATGCAATGAAAATTTACCCCAGTTTTTTATGCTTGTATTTGCAAGAACAGTTAAAATAATGAAGAATGGCTTTTACAGTTGTTCATTCATCCTGAACACGTTCGTTTAGAGACGTCTGTATTTAGTTATTTGTAGGGCCCTCTTGATACCAGTGAGTCATCACTGATGCAGGATACCCTACTGAAATAAATTTGATTTGTAAACCTTTAATTACGTACAGGCAAGTGACAACGCGAAAGTGTTTTATTACCCCGGGGGCGGGGGTAATTTTTACCCCGGATAGTGGAGCAATTTTTACCCCACGTTGAATTTCTACCTATTTTTACCCTTAAAAACGGGGCATTCTGTGGAAGTCTAATTTACCCCACATTTGGGGTAATTTTACCCCCTTAAATTACCCCTTTAAAAGGGTAACTATTACTCTAATATTTTACCCCTGTTTGCGGGGTAATTTTTAATTTACCCCGAAAAACGGGGCATTCTGTGGAAAAAAAACTACCCCAACTGTTTGGGGTAATTTTTACTCCCTAAAATTTACAGTGTACGGAAGCCGTTGCCGAGAGCCTAGTCACGAGTTCTGTATATATGGTGGTAATGCCGGGATAAGATTCTGGGTATATTATAGGTAATATTTGGCATTTCACTCGATCAAACTACATGTTGAATGGATTTATGGTGAAGGAAAATTTCGAGTGTTGGAATACATACTTTTTTAAGACCAAACGGGACCAATTGCGAAAAATGCAACTTAGCGGCCTTCCGGTAGGAATTGAACCCGAGACCCTGCGATTGCTAGTGCAGTGCTCTGACCACTGAGCTACGGAAGCCGTTGCCGAGAGCCTAGTCACGAGTTCTGTATATATGGTGGTAATGCCGGGATAAGATTCTGGGTATATTATAGGTAATATTAGGCATTTCACTCGATCAAACTACATGTTGAAAGGATTTATGGTGAAGGAAAATTTCGAGTGTTGGAATACATACATTTTTAAGACCAAACCGGGACCAGTTGCGAAAAATGCAACTTAGCGGCCTTCCGGTAGGAATTGAACCCGCGACCCTGCGATTGCTAGTGCAGTGCAACGGCTTCCGTAGCTCAGTGCAACGGCTTCCGTAGCTCAGTGGTCAGAGCACTGCACTAGCAATCGCAGGGTCGCGGATTCAATTCCTACCGGAAGGCCGCTAAGTTGCATTTTTCGCAACTGGTCCCGGTTTGGTCTTAAAAATGTATGTATTCCAACACTCGAAATTTTCCTTCACCATAAATCCTTTCAACATGTAGTTTGATCGAGTGAAATGCCAAATATTACCTATATATATATATATATATATATTATATATATATAATATATATATATATATATATATATATAATATATATATATATATATATATATATATATATATATATATATATATATATATTATATATATATATATATATATAATATATATATATATATATATATATATATATATATATATATATATATATATATATATATATATATATATATATATATATATATATATATATATATATATATATATATATATATATATATATATATATATATATATATATATATATATATATCCTTATCCCCTCGCAAGCGAGGGTGATAATCTCGCCGTGGCAGCATTCCATTTATATATATATATATATATATATATATATATATATATATATATATATATATATATATATTTATATATATATATATATATATATATATATATATATATAATTTATATATATATATATATATATATATATATATATATATATATATATATATATATATATATATATATATATATATATATACATGAAAGTATACAATGTGCCCTACCGGCTATCACCATATGGCTTTATGGTAACTGTGGACTTGGGACCCACTATGTACGGCTACACATTGTTGGATTGCATTGTGGAGTCACCAGAGTGCTCAAACTGCGAGCAGTGAGCAATGCATAACGCAAACAGTAAACGTCTCATTGAGAGAGACTCTCCGCCCAATCCATGAGAGTGCTCAAACCACATGAGCGGTGAGCGTAATATATACATGAAAGTATACAATGTGCCCTACCGGCTATCACCATATGGCTTTATGGTAACTGTGGACTTGGGACCCACTATGTACGGCTACACATTGTTGGATTGCATTGTGGAGTCACCAGAGTGCTCAAACTGCGAGCAGTGAGCAATGCATAACGCAAACAGTAAACGTCTCATTGAGAGAGACTCTCCGCCCAATCCATGAGAGTGCTCAAACCACATGAGCGGTGAGCGTAATATATACATGAAAGTATACAATGTGCCCTACCGGCTATCACCATATGGCTTTATGGTAACTGTGGACTTGGGACCCACTATGTACGGCTACACATTGTTGGATTGCATTGTGGAGTCACCAGAGTGCTCAAACTGCGAGCAGTGAGCAATGCATAACGCAAACAGTAAACGTCTCATTGAGAGAGACTCTCCGCCCAATCCATGAGAGTGCTCAAACCACATGAGCGGTGAGCGTAATATATACATGAAAGTATATATATATATATATATATATATATATATATATATATATATATATATATATATATTATATATATATATATATATATATATATATATATATATATATATATATATATATATATATATATATATATATATATATATATATATATATATATATATATATATATATATATATATATATATATATATATATATATATATATATATATATATATATATATATATATATATATATATATATATATATATATATATATATATATATATATATATATATATATATATATATATATATATATATATATATATATATATATATATATATATATATATATATATATATATTATAAGGAAGTAAAAGGTCGTTTTGGGTGATCCGTTTGAGTCTCACCATATTTAAGCAGAGAAATGCTAGCGGCCATTATCGATTTGTGATCAGAATAATTACATAAAGAGGTTTTTACGAAGGGTATACACGTTCGCGTAAAACAACAGGTACGTGTGTTATGTATTTAGATTCGCTAATTCCAAATCTGTTTTCATAATTGAAATTGGTTAAATATTGATCGAGATAACGTATACAGTTTATTGTGTGTAATTTGCGTATATGTATATACTATTGATATATGCTGGATATTTGTATAACGTGGACGGGTATTCTACGATTTAATGATATATGCATATATACATATATATTATAATAGGTACGTGTGTTATGTATTTGCACTCGCTAATTCCAAATCTGTTTTCATAATTGAAATCGGTTAAATATTGATCGAGATAATGTTCAAAACGAGGATAGGTGACAAAGCCCGGTCGCTTATAAGCTTGCTTATAAAGCTTGCTTATGACCATGGGTTGTTTTATAACGCAGCCAATGGTCTCGTTATTCCTATATGCTACCAGCAATCTTTTATTACATAATATACGACAATTTTATTATAGTATACAAAAGATGTTTCTTAACAGGTTGTTTAACCAATTAAGGTTTAGTTTGATTATTCACTCAGCTTTGCAGCTGTTGCGAAGGTTATAGTTAATGGTTAATTTGAACCCTGAAGAGGTAATAATGATACGTGTCTGTCGTGAACTACAGACGCAAAATTTGGTGCTCCGTAATATCATTTGAAATTTAGCCTCATTTCTGTGAATTCGAGATGTGATATTGCAGAAACTGCTGGTGAAAGCCCTCAATTGCAACAATTTATAAAGCGTTGATGACTATTTATGAAAATAATACCTTTTTTTGTGGAAATACTTGTTCGTGAGTCAAGTTCTTGGCTGTTGGTTTTTCAAGCACGCGCTCGCAGGACGGTTGATTCACGCGTGAACAAACAAAGCACGTACGTCAGCACAGTTCAACGAACGCTGCAACTACCTAACTTAACAGGTGCGGTTTGTGTTATCAACCTCGGCCTTCGGTTTAAACAAACCAAAGCCCGGCCTAGATAATCCTCGCTATCATACCAAGCCTTGTATGTCCAATCTTGTTTTTTCAATGTCGATCTTGTTTTTTCAAAGGTGACCAAGTTGACCAAGTAACACCGCCTGCTAAACGTATCAAGGCAGAAGAAGCTCTATAGAATTATTCAAGCATGAAGTTGTCAGATTATTGGATTTAAACCTTTAAACGTTCTATCTATTTTAGTCAGTTTTTATATATAACTAGATAGATTAGAAATATTGCCTCAATCTCATGCGTGTCGATATTTTGTAAGCATATCATAAAACGAGGTGTATTATCGTATATCAGAATAAAGATGTATATAGACTCAGGGGTGGATTTAGGGGAGGGGTGCACAGGGGTGCGCACCCCTGTTGGCCTTGGTCAACAGGGGTGCAAGGGGGGTGCAAAAAATCAGTATTACTATAATTGCAGTAAATTGTACTTTTATTACTATAATTGTATAATTGTACTTCATGTAAGCGTGCTGTATTTGTCCAGTCATTTTGTAGCCAGGCTTACATGAAAATTACACAAGATATTTAGCTCAGAAATATGGTATAATTTCAAAGGTTTTTCCTTTTTTTTAAGTCAAACTGAAGCTCATAATTCAATGCTCAAATCGCAGGAAATGATATTTCTGGGGTTCTAATTTTCAAAATTTTCCGGGGGGCGTGCCCCCGGTCCCCCGCTCGACTCACCCGGCATCCCCCTAAAAAACACTGCTGGATCCACCCCTGTATAGACTTTAACTGCACCATCACTTAATACAAATAATGTTCCAACAATATGGTTTTTATATTTGTTTTCATTTTTTATATTGGTATTGTAAGCTTCCTACTGATCTGATGTTTTTCGTATCAGTGTGTAACAAACTTAAGAGTAAATTTCAAACTTCAACCTCCGCCATGGAATGTTGTGTCTCAGATAACTTCTATTGTTTGATGTTATACATTGAATATAACTTCTCAAATTAAGTCATAAATAATTCATGAAACGCAAACTAAATATTTTCCCCGTACAGACCACGCTCTTTAAAATGTTATATTTGTAGGACTGTATAACATTTGCGAACCATTGAATGTTGCTTGGATAGCGTGCAAGGCCATTTGTGAATGGGCAGATGGTACGAAGGATAAGGAGTTTCAACTTTATCCTGCGGCAGTAGCAGCATCTTTGTTAAACATGTTTTAACAAAAAAATGTTCCGGAAAGAAAAATACGAACGTCTGGTGAACGCATAGAAAGTCTTTGATTAGTTTTTTGAAAAACATTACTTTTCAACGAAATTAGTTTTGTTTAAATGTTCCTTGTAATTTCAGTATTTCCCAGACCCTTCTTTCAGAACCACGCCGCCCATGATGGTAGGCCCGATTCAAATCACAACTAAAAATGCGTGTACACAACAACCCCTCGATGGATGGATGGTAACACAACAATGCATGCAATTTAGCTCGCCTGAGATTGAGAAAGCATCGAAATAAATAAATAAGTTTTGGGAATAAATAATCGTTACATTGGGAAAACTAATTTTCTTCAGTAAATAGAAGAAAAGGAAATAGAAATTGGAAAAAGAAAGAATTGGAAAAAAGCCGTAGCCGATCGCGCTCGAACATGCGGTCTTATTTTCATGGTCGACGTTTTAACCAAACGACCGGTCTACTGCGCCACACCACCAGTAACATCTGCCACCTTAAATTTTGGTATATAACGGTTGATCTAACCCTTGTTTATTTTCCGCCTGCCCAGAAGATCGGAGTCCTCGACTCGTTTTCACTTTCGGACTTGGTATTTATTTTTACTATTTATTAATAATAATAATAATAATAATAATCATGTTTATTCCACATTTTCGCAAAAAGAATTTGAATTACATTGTGGTTACAAAAAATAAAAGATTACTAACTAGTTTACAACTTCATGACTTTATAAAGGACTGGGTTACAAAAGTTTTGCCTAAGTATCGATCATTACATTCATGTGAAATTCGTCTTATCACAAATTTAATTTCTCTAAATATCTAACTAAATTTATCTATTAATAAATATCTAAATATAAATATGATAAGAATTGATAAAAATATTTATAGTACTATGTATTAAGCATTAGAATCGTACTTGGGAAAAAGCTACGGCGTAGTCTTTCATACCTGTATTTAAAAATCGTGTACTTGTTGGCATTCCTTGTTTGGTAATCATGCACACATGCCCTTATCTTGGGGAGATGCTGCGATAGTAGGCCCCTCTTGAAATATTTTTCAAAGTTTTTGCACCGGCGCGAAGCGCCGGCCGAAGGCCTGAGGGCGAGGGTGCTATATCGACCGGCGTTTAGTCCCTTACCACGGGGATTGGTGGTAGGAAAAGTAGAATCGAGTTGATAGGTATATGTATATGCATCAACGGCCGTCGATTGCGCGACATCGGAAAACTTGGGCCTGGTAAATATTGCAAAAATTGAAACGGATTCAAAGGTGTTTTTTTCCAAAAGGTATAGTTTATTGAAAAAAGTGAAAGGAAGGCGTTCAAGGCGGCAAGAGCAAAACCGAGTTGAAACCGAGGAACAAAAGGTCGAAAGACTACGGACAGCGACAAAAGATATAATTACATCAAAACAAGCCATATTCCGCACAAAATCAGCGGATGCATTATGTTTGTTTTGAAGGATGTCAAATATGCCGAAACTGTAGAATGTAGTGTTGACGGACAAGCAAGTTTTATTTTGAAAATGACTCATCTATGCCTATGGATACTTTGCTCGGACACGAATACAGGTAAATAAATTAGTATTCTCAAATTATGATAATTAATAGTGCACTGTGAGTGTGTGTTGAGAACTTGAGCCTTTTATTTGAACTTTTAAGTGTCTATATACATGTATTTGTAAATACATGAAATATAAACAAGGCGTTCGTTCTTGCGATTTCCGGTCGAGTTCGATTAACATTTATACCTTTTCAAATAGTTTTTTTGTTAGGGTTAGTAATTTGGTTAGGTTTAGTATTTGGTGATATTAGTATTAGCATTTCGTTGAATTCCAAAAGACTACCGCCTTACTGTTACCGTACGAATAGCTACTGCCTTCACTACTTTATCGTTTATTACAGTATTACTCTTTGATTGACTTGACACTTGAGTAATGAAGGGCTTTCGCTCGAAACGTTGCATGTTTGTTGAATGTCCATATGGAACATGTTATGCCTACAGTAGATACAGGCCTAGGCCACAAGTTTAATATTGTGTCTGTGGATAGGCTTGGACAATGCTGGTCTATAGGCTTGCAATGTAAAATACAGCTTATATGGGATTATATTGATATTAAAAATTGTTTACTATGTCAGCTAGATTATCCACACTTGAATTAGATATTTTTACCACTTTAGCAAGAAAAATCCCCTGCCCCGCTGTGCAATGTTGTTCCTAATTGCAAGAAACCACTTCTGGTTAAATTTTCTGTGTAGAAAATCAACGTTGAAATAGGCCAGGGGGTAAACAAAAAACACTATATTTAAAAGACTGAGGAGACATGTCAGCCTGAATATCAATCTCGTTCCCAGAGCCTCCGCCGCGCCACGCAAACGGAGGCTCTGGGATAATCCATCGCCAGAGGGCCGGATTGAAAAGAGCATGCGCAGTAATAGACCGACCGTAGTTCCGGGACGTGAGAACTATCTGTGCTAGACACGTTATAATAACTCTCGAGGAAAACATTGTTGTCTGGTGTTTAAACTAGCTAGCAACCAATTGGGATTTGGGACAGAAAAGAATATGATTTTAGAATTCATGTAACTCGCGAAGAAATCAAAAAGGTCGATAAACACTGCATTGTGTATTTTTTAATAGGTATTGGCTGATTGTTAAAACTTCAAACAATAAAAGACTTGACAGCACAAAAATTAACGGTAACATATTTTTATAAACGACCATGACACACCTGACGCTATATACAAGTTTACGCGGCGTTCGTGAGGCGTGGGAAAATGAGGCTTTGATCATTAATCTTTGTTTTGATTCTCGATGGCTTGTGTTCTCGTTTCTGTGCTGCAATATAAACACTACGTCCGATGATTTAGTTTGAGAAATCAAGATACTTTTTGGTCGCATTTCCTGAGCCAAGAATAACTGAGGCAATTTTTTGCACCATGGATAACTCTCTGGATCTAACATATAAATGCGACTTGAGAGTCTTCTTCAACGTTAGACCAGGCGCTCTTTCTTGCATTCGCGTAGAATGTCAATCCATTTAAACGTGGACAAGTTTTTGAGCTTTTCTGGAAACACGACACGACTAAAAGTTTGTCCGAAGATAACTTTTTTGGTGTAAACTCTGCCATAAGAACGAAGTACAATACCGTTCGAACGAAACACTCGCGTAAATATTAAGAGTTAATCTAATTAAAGGCAATCCTTAGTTAACCAATCAAACCACTTCCGGTGATGGATTATCCCAGAGCCTCCGTTTGCGTGGCGCGGCGGAGGCTCTGGGAACGAGATTGCCTGAATATAGGTTATATTGCATTTATAATATTATGAAAGCAATAGAGGTTTTCCAGCAGAATAATAGGTTCGTCAAATTTTTGGGAACCGGTATACACATTGTCTGACAACACTTATACCATGGGATTGGGAAAAGTTTAGGCATTATTAATAATAATAATAAAAATAAGAAGAATAATACAATAACACTGGTATTGACGGGGTCCTGTTTCCTAACAAATTACAATTATTATTTATTACAAATATAAATTTATTGACATATTGTACATATATATATATATATATATATCATATGAATATGTGTACAAAAACTAATTATAACTTGAAAGATGTGTTCAATCCTACAAATGCAGTATTGTCAATTAAGGCAATAGATAATGCTCCTACATGTATGCAATGAACAGATTCATTGAGATTAAAATTGTTCTTTAGAAATGGTGGTAAAATGCCTTGAAGACTTTTCTTAACTAGGATGCTACCAATCCGAGGGTTTCTATTAACCGATTAGTTTCATGTCCAGAATTAGGAAAGATTAGAATCCCTAATATGTCTTATTAAAACCAAATTGATGCCTATATACATTTGCACTATATGCACCCCTAGACATTTGAATAAGAAAGAGGATGCACTTTCTTCCTAAATGGGGGTCAAAATGCCTGGGACCTTGCAAAAGGCACGGCCACATCGCCACGTCAATCACTTGTGACTGGTGTATTCTGCAGACCAATGAAATGTTGCAACCATTATGCATACCTACCAGTAACACGAAGTACCCGTTCATCTCAACACTGTTCCCCAATTCCGCTTGCTAAAAGCATTTATTATACATTCAAAATTCGTTCTCGTTTCTTGGTCAATTGCAGTGAATTCTCAATCTCTGGCAGGTGCATCCTCATTTCTGTTGAATACTGTGAATTATTGCACGGAGGTGTCCAAAACAAATATTTAATGCTGATGACGTCACTAGGACCAAGCGTGCAAAAATTACAAAATCAAAAATGCCTGTAGTAGATTTGTTTGTATATTTTTAGTAAGACTATCTTGAACAATGTATAATAAAATAATTATTGGATTCGGCTTACGCATGATATTAAGAGTTATCCAGACCTCGGTCAAAGTTATCTGCTTTGGCAGGTAACATTGACCTCGGTCTGGATAATTCTTGATGTCATGATGCTCAACCTCATCCAATAATTGTATATTATGCTGTACTGTTACTACCATACAATGACATTATAAAGGTATGACGTATCTAAAAATATATACTTGCAATTAAGGGATCATTCATACATCTCATGGAAATTTAGGGGATGGGTACACATGTCAGTCCTGGGGCCCGGGTTTTGCTCTCTCTGGCGTTGATGAATCATCGATATTGTGAGACAAGTACTGTAATTTCTCTCTTGGTGATTTATGGTAGAAACAGCAGTAAACTTCCCCACTATATTCTGTTCAGTGCAGGTGCCAGGTACTGCACCAAAAATTTAAAAAGTTTACATCCTATGGAAGAATTAAATTCAAACAACACAAAGCTCTCAGAGATATTGTCCACTGCAAATTTATTCAGTTTTGCAAATAAATGGGCTAATACCTAATTCAAGTAAAAGAACTACAGTACTGTATTACAGTAGTAAATTAGCAACTACGCTATAAAAGTTTCAAACAGTATAAGTGGGCGAGGGGTGTTGCGTATAACGTATTTCTAGTAATACAGTGTATATATACTTTGATAGGTAAATTGGAAGAAAACTCGATTTTGTGGCAATCAGGAAGAAATCTGCATTGGCCCTATATCAGAAAGTCATCAGCAGTAGTAACTTTATCTACTTGCCAAGTTTAATGCTTCTATCATAAAACGCACAATTCACCCCTTAACAGCTGGACTATAACGTATAGCCCATTGTTTATCTGATGCATTGAGTCATTGACTGCATACATGTAGTTTCTTAACACTTGGTCATGGGTTATTAGATTACTTGCATTTTGGGTAAGAAATACAGGAACATGTTTCATACCCCAGTTTTCATGTACAACAAAAACATCAACAATATCAACTCAAAATTATTTGTGTCCAATGCCATGCTAGAAAACAATAACAACTTCATGCATGTATATGTTGTGGGCAATATTTTTGATCTGGTACAATTGTTTTAAACCAGTTTAATTTTCCAAACCATTTTTTTTAAACCAAAAAATATAGCAATTTTAGAAAATAAATCAATTACAATAATTATAACTATAATTATTAACAATAATAATTATAATTATTACCAGCTCAAATTTTCTAAACAAGAACTTCTTGGGTTATCATCTCATGGGTCTGGCATGCCATACGCATTGGTCTGATCAAGTAAGCTCTGTTCAAACAATGCTTTTTAAAACATTTTCTGGTTTGCTTTCTTTATTAAAAAATATTATATTGGTTTTAAAGTATAAAGCCATCTTTTAGTAGACTAGCGAACACATAATATAGTTGTAAACGTAATCGTGTCTTCCAATAATTATGGCTTGGATGACGTCACATCATCAACTGCCATTACGACCACATGTCGTTTACGACCACTTTTGCTTGCAGGGGTGGTCGTAAAACTCAGGTTCTACTGTATATATATATATATATATATATATATATATATATATATATATATATATATATATATATATATATATATATATATATATATATATATATATATATATATATATATATATATATATATATATATATATATATATATATATATATATATATATATATATATATATATATATATATATATATATATATATATATATATATATATATATATATATATATATATATATATATAATATATATATATATATATATATATATATATATATATATATATATATATATATATATATATATATATATATATATATATATATATATATATATATATAATATATATATATATATATATATATATATATATATATATATATATATATATATATATATATATATATATATAGGTAATATTTGGCATTTCACTCGATTGAACTACTTTTTTTCAGGATTTATGGTGAAGCAAAATTTCGAGTGTAGGAATATATACATTTTAAGACCAAACCGGGACCAGTTGCGAAAAATGCAACTTAGCGGCCTTCCGGTAGGAATTGAACTCGCGACCCTGCGATTGCTAGTGCAGTGCTCTGACCACTGAGCTACGGAAGCCGTTGCCGAGAGCCTAGTCACGAGTTCTGTATATATAGTGGTGGTAATGCCGGGATAAGATTCTGGGTATATTATAGGTAATATATTCCTAAACTCGAAATTTTCCTTCACCATAAATCTTGAGAACATGTAGTTCAATCGAGTGAAATACCAAATATTACCTATAATATACCCAGAATCTTATCCCGGCATTACCACCATATATACAAAACTCGTGACTAGGCTCTCGGCAACGGCTTCCATAGCTCAGTGGTCAGAGCACTGCACTAGCATCGCAGGGTCGAGGGTTCAATTCCAGACGGAAGGCCTTGAAGTTGCATTTTTCGCAACTGGTCCCGGTTTGGTCTTAAAATGTATGTATTCCAACACTCGAAATTTGACTTCACCATAAATCCTTTCAACATGTAGTTTGATCGAGTGAAATGCCGAATATTACCTATATATATATATATTATATATATAAGAGCTGATGAGCTGTGGAACAGCGAAACACGTGTCTGTAGATATTGTACAATATATATATATATATACTTGAAAGTATACAATGTGCCCTACCGGCTATCACCATAATGGCTTTATGGTAACTGTGGACTTGGGACCCACTATGTACGGCTATATATATATATATATATATATATAAACAAGTAGAGTGCTGCGTAGACAGTGTTTTGAATATATAGCAAAGTGAACAGGTGGTAAACTGCCAAGAATTTAGTGACGAGTATTCACAACCGGGAATCAAACCCTAGCTCTCTGAATGTTAATGGAAATGACAATTGTGTTTTAATTATTCATTTGTCCTGAATAAGATATAAATATAAAAACACTGTATTAAGTAAATACTGACCTACTTTTACATGGTCCAATTCAACTTTTACATGGTCCAATGGTGGGCGACCTTCCTTACTTTTTCCAGTGACAGATGACTCTGCCATCACTTTACGCTCAAACAATGTCATCATAAGGGCTGCCGTCATTTTCTTGTAGTTGGGAGAACGCATAATTTCTGCCGCTTGAACAGAGTCAACAAAATCCTAAAATAAGAATACAATGTTACTAACTAACAATTATATTACAAGCTCTCAATATCTATGAGGTGATAGCTGACTTGGATGTTTAGTGGAACATTCAAGAAAATTACATTCTTACTAGTAGTTAGTACATCTTCAAAATAACAAGAGAAAGAGCCGTGAAATGTTTCTTGTTTTTTGGTAGTCCACTTTGGAAGATGCACGGATCGAGCATATTAATATATGACTGGACAATATATATATATTAGGCCAAATTAAAAACACTATGCAGTTTCCAAACCCTATCCTGTTTTTGGTTACCGGCCCTATGATGTAACTTTTTATCCAAATCTCTTGTAGAATTTTACTTACATGTATACTGTATACTAGTGTACAAGAATTACATAGACATATTCTATAGTAAATACTAGGTTAAAATTATATGGTGTGTATTTGAATAACTTTATATACTAGACACAACAATCCACAGCACAACATATACAGCATTTAATGATTATGTATACTACTGGACAATAACAACAATGATACACAATGCAGAAATATACATTACATACCAATAGGGTTGGATTTTGTACTCCATCTTCATCAAATATGTGACCCTCCACGCGAAAACGTACCTTAACGCTTTAGCGAACGGCATGAAAATACCGTTCGCTTACCGTTTGGTAAGCGTTCAAACGCTTTAAGAAGCCGTTCGAACGGTCTGATAAAACGTTTAAAATTATTAACAGAGCGTTCGAACGCCTGTTATTAAACGTTCGGTGCCTGTTATTAACCGTTCGAACGGCTTACTGAAACCGTTCGAACGGCGAACAGTTAGCCGTTCGAACGGTTTCAGTTAGCCGTTCGAACGGTTAGTAACATGCAGGCGCCGGTTTTATCAAACCGTTCAAACGGCTTCTTAAAGCGTTCGAAAGCCTTACCGAACGGTAGGGAAACGGCATTTTCATGCCGTTCAGTGTTCGCTAAAGCGTTTAACTGAAACCGTTCAAAGGGCTATTAGCGCGAGCGTTTAATCGGGTTTACATTGTATACACGAATTCAAACGCCGGATAATGACGAGCGCATAATGGTTCAGTTATAGGCGTAAGAATAAAGAGTTTGGTCGAACGCCAATGACAAGCCAACTAGGCCGTGTGCGGCTTGACAGGTGTGAGAACACGGATATCTCTAACGTAATGCCTATGAGATTATGTTTGTTGTTGCCAACACAGACTCACTTCATTTGACGAATTGCGGTTAACCAATACATTGGACGCAATTCCTATTAATCGCTAACTGAAACCGTTCTAACGGCGTTCGAATGGCTTCCCCAAAGCGTTCGAACGCCTTATAAGCAACGATTTACGCAAAACTATAAGCAAAATGTGACAAGAAATAATTTTATACCATTCGAACGATTTCAACTAGTCTACATAAAGATTATTGATGCGCAATTGACATTTTTCGCATGATCCCCATAGCTGTCCTTCCGGTGTCCCAGGAAATTTGGCCCCCCTAAAAAATGGCCCCCCCGGGCCATATTTCCTAGGAAATTTGGCCTCCCCGGGGGCCATATTTCCTAGGAAATTTGGCCCCCTCTTCGGAAATTTGGCCCCCATGTTTATGGTCTTGAAAAATTATAATCTTGTGCTTTTTGCAGTTCTGATTAGTTACACGAACATTGTAGAATGTTTCTTGTTGTAGATTTGAATATAAACGAAAGCACAATCGTCAATAGTTAACAGACTCGTGACATATGCATATTTCAAATATAAATGAAAGGTTAATGTCTTGTTCAATCGATCAAACGTTTACGGTAAATAAGGTGTAAATGAAGGTCTAAACTGAACCTGGTACTCGTCTTTTACGACAGCAAAAGCATTTCGCGTAAACAAAGCACAATCGTCAAAAGTTAGAAGACTTGCGAAATAATTCTGACACAAACGAAACTCGAAAAGCACGATACTCGAGTAGTTAAAAGCATATTTCTGATATCCAGACGGCAGAACCGAATGAAAATTTTAAGGCAAAACCAAACCAAACAATTGAATGGTTTTTGTTGCGGTTCAGCACTCGACCAACGTACATGCCATGCATTCCTGTTCTGCAGAGAACGTATTTCACCGCCGAAAATAATGTTCACCGCCGAAAACATATTTTACCGTAGAGAACATAATGCACTGCCGAAATAATTCCACTGTGGAAAATATATTTCACGGCCGAAAATATATTTGATCTACACTCATTATTTAAACCTCTGAGATAAAGCGGAGTGTTTTGTTGGGGGGACCAAATTTCCGAAGGGGGGGCCAAATTTCCTAGGAAATCTGGTCCGGGGGGGCCAAATTTCCTAGGAAATATGGCCCGGGGGGGCCAAATTTTCGGGGGGGTCAAATTTCCTGTGACACCGGAACAACCGCGACAGCAATACAGCATGATCCAAACTTCCCCGCGTTCTCTGGACTTTTCTGCTGCTGGAAAACTATGAAATTTGACAGTTTTCCGTTCGAATGGTTTGATAAAACGTTCAAAATTATTAACAGAACGTTCAAACGGTTTCGTTAGCCGTTCGAACGGGTTTGTTAGCCGTTTAGTTAGCCGTTAGTTGTGGTCTACCGTTCGAACGCCTGTTATTATCCGTTCGAACGCCTGTTATTATCCGTTCGAACGCCTGTTATTAACCGTTCGACCTCCTGTTGTTAACCGTTTAGTTAGTTTGCGAAACCGTTCGAACGTTTTTCGAAACCGTTCGAACGCTTTTACAAGCCGTTTGTCATCCGTTCGCAGTCCGTTTTTTTGGCCGTTTAAACGGAAAAGCGTTAAGGTACGTTTTCGCGTGGAGGGTCACATATATTATCATCGGTGCCAATTATATTATCATCGGTAATTGGTGAAGATACGCTTTTTGTTGGATTTGGTGATGGCCTTGGTGAGGTGAAAATGAAGGTGAAGAGGATGGAAGTCTTTGTCAAGTGCTTCTTTTTCAGGAAACGAGTTCACCAATTTTACCGTTTCTAAAATATAATTTTAGCGTCGCCATTTTGAATTTCAATTTTATATTACAGTGTATATGCATTTATATATTTAGTAAATTATACAATAACACGTTGTATAGCATAACTACGATTATGAAATAACGATGTATTATTACAATACTCACCACTAGTCGCTAATACTCGTCCTAAATACGATTTCCAACCAGATTTTGGAGTTTTTTGCTCGAGTCGCCAAACACAACCATGCCTTCCTTCTCTGGGTTATCGAGCATACCCTTGTCGCGAACACATTCTTGCGTTACAATGCTTGTCTCATTGCTGGAAGTCCAGTGAATTAAAACGTACTTCACATTTACTAATGAAAAAACTGAAATAACTTCTCTTTAATTCTTATTTTATAACCCAGCGAAGACGTATAAATTCCTTGTCTTTGTGCAAACGAAAGTGTTTTGAAGAGATTTGCATTTCGCGCGTGCTTACTCCTCATTGGTCGACGCGTGGGACAAAAACCCCGGCCGGTAAAACTCTCTACTCCCAGAATCCTCACGGGCCCCGGCTTTGTCGAACATGGCGGAAAACAGTGAAGGAAGAAAGAAAAGAGGATCGTATAAATCATATGATTTAAACCCTAACCATGAAAGTTATGATCCCGTAGTTCCCAAAACAACCAAATGGCATCGTTTACAAGTTGAACCCTGCGATAACGAGGATTTATATGATGACTATTGACTACGAAGGATATGGAAGTGAGCAAGATCTGACAAATCGAGGTACATATTTTCGATATTCAAATAAATGATATTGTCATAAACTTCAATATTTAAGAATAGATAAATCTAAAATTCAAAATATGACTTTCAAATAAACACTATTCTATTATCCTTGTAGACAACACTCGTACCACCCCCCCCCCCCCCACCACCCCACCCCCTATCTAGGACCTTGGAATTAAAGGATCATATTGAGCCCTTGGAATTCCTCAGGGTGTGTATTTTCTAACCTGGAATTCCTCAGGGTAGACATTTTCGTGCCTGGAATTCCTCAGGGTAGACATTTTCTAGCTCGAAATTCCTCAGGGTAGACTTTTTCTAGCCTGGAATTCCTCAGGGTAGACATTTTCTAGCCAGGAATTCCTCAGGGTAGACTTTTCTAGCCTGGAATTCCTCAGGGTAGACATTTTCTAGCCAGGAATTCCTCAGGGGTAGACCTTTCAGAGCCTGGAATTCCTCAGGGTAGACTTTTTCTAGCCTGGAATTCCTCAGGGTAGACATTTTCTAGCCTGGAATTCCTCAGGGTAGACATTTTCTAGCCAGGAATTCCTCAGGGTAGACATATTCTAGCCAGGAATTCCTCAGGGTAGACATTTTCTAGCCAGGAATTCCTCAGGGGTAGACCTTTCAGAGCCTGGAATTCCTCAGGGGTCATGAATCTGAAGCATGTGTCCTCGATAGGGGGGGGGGGGGGGTGCGGTTATTAAATGGAATAGCCCAATACGAATGTCCCCAGGAAGAGATTCAGGAAAGTAATGCCTCAAGAAAATGTAGGGATGGCTTAAAATTAGCTTATTTCTTAATCATGTGAAACCAATGATGCTTTAAACTCAGTTCAGATTTCTTTCAATAAATCAATATTAAAAGTTAAACAGTTGTTATTAGAAACAGTGATAATATATAAACAGTGATAATATATAAACAGTGATAATGTTATGTATATAAACAGAAAATAAAATATTGCCATATTTTAGCTTAGATGTCTGGTAATCATATGTAAATTATTTTGCAAATGCAAGTGTAATCTGATTGGCTATTCTACTCACTATTTATTCATTGCTAGATATCGAGTAGTGAAACAATGGTGCATTAAAAATTGCCTCTTACCATTCCGAGAATGGACTGTAGATTACTTGCATTTCAATGATTTCCATGAGGTGATAGTTGACTTGGGGTTTGCCCTCTTCAACTTATCACCTCAAAAATCTTGAGCTCATCAAATTTTTAATTGTTGCATAATTGCAATAATTTGTAAATAATTTCATTTTGTATTATTATAGTAATTTAATTTTGATGGCCAATGTATTAATATCATAATATTTGCTGTGCTACGGGAAATATTTTCTTAATATCATTCTTTTAAATACATGTATCTCTATTTGCCTATCATATAAGTACATATTGTTAATCCTACCTTTCGACTACCTTGCAGTTATCAATCATCAGGAAATGTTTTCCCATACTGTACTAACTTGTAACAATTTTTATGTTATTCTCACATGACAACATCAATCTCACATGTGATCCACATGTGGCCTACATGTGGTCACATGTGGCCTACATGTGACCAACATGTGGCACACATATGACCCACATGTGGTCACATGTCATTCACATATCACCCACATGTGGCCTACATGTGGTCACATGTGACCAACATGTGGCACACATGTGACCCACATGTGGTCACATGTGATTCACATATCACCCACATGTGATTCACATGTGATTCACATATCACCCACATGTGATCCACATGTGGTCACATGTGATTCACATGTGGTCACATGTGATTCACCGGTGGTTCACTGGTGATTTACATGTGTATTTTTCGTAAGGGTGATTGGCGTGACAATTCTGCTATAAAAGTACTTAACACTTTAGAAAAGATCCCAGTCACATTCTTCATTCCAAAATGAGTGATTCTGTCACTCATGATCATAATCTAAGGCAAAACAGAGCTATCAAACCTCTTCTGTTTTCAGGAACTGAACGGCATAGAAACAGCTTTCTGCCCAGGGCTCTAAGGCTGTAACCATTTACTCAGATGATTTTACTGTAGAATATATCTATATTTTTAGCTTAGGTGTCTCGTTATAAGTCTATCACTTCATTTAACTTATATCTACTGTAAATCCATTGTATTTTTTCCCCTACTTAAGATAGATACATTAAAGTTATTATTATTATTATTATTAACCCCTATATGTGAGGATTACTGCCGAGTCAGCAAAATATAAATAGACAAAATAATAATAGATATATAAAAGTAAATAAATAAATAAAAATAATAGTAAATAAATAAATAAACTAACAAAACCTAGGGAAGAACAGCAGAAGAGATACGCTGGCGAAAAGTATCAGTGTTTCTACAATTTTCAAAAATGTCTGAAGGAATACTATTCCTTAGACGAAAGCTCCTCGCAAAGCTCCAGCGATGAGACAACTTTATTCGTCGCGAGAGAAAAAAACAAGCGTAGTAGTTTTATTTTTACTATTGGGATCTTAGTGTGTGTAAATAATATGAATTTTTCCCTAAAAAAAAACCTTTTTACCTTTGAGTGTTTGTAAATAATAGTGGTTTAACTTTTGTGTTTTTATAAATAGAAATATGAAATTATATATTTTATTAACACTATCGATTTTTGCATCCAATGTAGGGCGTAAGGGTGAGTTTTAACTTTTAACTTTACTTTACATGACAAGACTGCCCGGAGAAAGTATGTAATGTAGCGCCCACTGAATTCTGAGATATTTACCTCAAAAATTCAGGTAAATATCCTAGCATTGCGGTCAACTCGTGGAGTCTGCGCTGTTGTTTTGCTTTCTTCTCTGTATGACTGGCCTTCTTCAAAATAATTTACTATTTTGTTCACCGTTTCGTAAATACGAGAATCAGCAAATGAAGTATATAGCATGCGACACGGACATTTAGTGGTGAGTATTCGCTATCTCTGTTATAAGATTTTCGTGGCGTCTTCGTCTACATCATGTCAATATGTAGCTTGTCCTACGCAAGTTTTATTATGCAGAATCATGAGAACGGTTGTTGGATTTGAGGAGTCATTCTCGACTGCTGAGAGACTCGGTTGGCCGAGTGATATTCCTTACACGTTGAGCAAACAAGATATATTCTTCTCCGTGGAAAGCAGTTTAGACTTGTTTGGAATAAAGGAACTTGGAATAAAGGATCCTGGGTATGAGCGCGCGTTACCATAGAAACCGTATGACAATCACCCAATCAGAATGGAGAAGCTGTCAACCTATCTCATTGTCCCTTGCTGGCAAAAATTACACACTTTGTCCGGGCACATCTTCTAATGACATTATTTAACTTTGATTTAACTTTTAACTTTGCTTTAACTTTGTTCAGTAACTTTTAACTTAAATTTAACTTACTTTAACTTTGCTTTAACTTATAACTTTGCTTTAACTTTGCTTTAACTTTTAACTTTGCTTTAACTTTGCTTTAACTTTTAACTTTACTTTAACTTTACTTTAACTTTGCTTTAACTTTTAACTTTACTGCAACGTTACTTTAACTTTTAACATTAACTTTTAACTTTCTTTAAATTTGCTTTAACTTTTACATTTACTTTCACTTTACTTTAACTTTTAACTTGATTTTGACTTTACTTTAACTTTTAACTTTAACGTTGCTTTAACTTTTAATTTCATTTAGTTTCTGGAGGCCAACATAGTCGATAAGTTCTGTTATAGTTTTAGATTTTGTCCATTCATTTTGTCCAGTCATATCATTGAACTTCAGTGTAATGAATTATTTATTGTATGACTGACAATGAAATCACACATTACATATTAATCAGCGCAAAGAATATAAACGCAATTTGAACTATGACATCACAAGTGTGACACAGCATGACAACACAACTGAAAATCAGGTATATCTTCAGACTGTTTAGACTAAACTGGCTCAAACTTTGCAGAAACAAAACTAAGCATTTCTATAGTTCTTATGTTGTTGTTATGGAAATAAATTAGTTTCCAGGCCACTTTCTTTCTTTAAAATAATTGTTTATTTTACACCACATAGCAAACAACTTTTTAAGTTTTTACCAGTTAGTATCTTTTCTGTCTAATTCTCAATGCGTGAAGACAATTCACCTGATTTTCAGTTGTATTGTCATGCTGTGTCACAGTTGTGACGTCATAGTTAAAATTACATAAAGCGTTGTAACTCGGTCACAATGTTATAGCCCACAAACTAGTCAAAATATGGCAATTCAACTATTCTACCCAAAAAGAAGGACTGAGCCTTGTAGTGGATTTTTACCATCCCTAGTCGAAATGTTGTTACTAGTTTATTCAAAATTATGCCAAAATTAATTTAATCAAACAATTGATTGTTTATCGCTTACACAACTGATGATGGTGAGTTGTTTAATTCTCTTACCTTTTAAAATAGCATGTGGAAGATCTCTGTCAAGTTTCCTCCCTAACCCTGATCGAAGTCCTGCTACTTGATCCACTTTGCCTTTGGTATCCACAGTCTCATGGTTGTAAAGGCTAAACCGGTCTTTGCTTGTTGGATCGAGCTTGGTGTCACCCATAGCATCAAGAAACATGGAATCACCAATGACAAACATAGAGTGACCACTTGTTTCCATACTGGTCACCCAGTTGCTCAACCAGGATGAATCTCCATCAAGATTCAATTCAAGATTCAAACGACTCCTCCATAAAAGAGACAGATTGGATACATTTCTTTTGGACTTTGATAGCTGCATCCATTGAGAATGTGCTCATTGTTCAAGTTCCCTATGGCAACAACAACACTTTTCTGTTTTCCATATGTCCGCGCATTACCGTATAATTTCCACCATTCAAATTCAGCCTCTTGCAACCACGGATAAACAAATTTCAGGCAAGTGTGAAGGCGATCAGGTTGGATTTTCCATCCAGTGGCACAACGTTCTGGTTTGAGTACTGACTCGCACTCTTTCTTCAGATTATTCTTCAGAGTGTCCACAGCATATGAGGGGCGAGTGTTTTCCACGCGATTTCGAGTTTTCCCAAACTTCCACGAGTGTTTATATAACGTATGGGAACACGGATAAAAATGTTTTCTATTTCTTTTATAAAATAACCCGTAGAAAGCAAATAAAATTGACAAATATCTTTTTTGTCAACACGTAAATTCTCCTTACTGCGTATGATGGCGCCGTGATGGCTAATTAAAAAATAACATGTACACAACAAGCAACTTGATTGGTCAATAGCCGCGCAGGATAGAGTATCCTGCACGGGAATTTACAGCAATTTTAAGTGGCGTTTTCCATTTCATTCCGTTTATTGTTATAAGTTAAAACAAAACTCTCAAAAAAATCAACCAGAATATAGTTTTTGTATTGTGAGAAAACTATCACCGAGAAAACTGATCGTCTGATCCATTTTGTGTTCAATACTCAATAGCGAAGTTAAACAAAACAACGAGGTTTGAAAAGGGCATGTTTTGAAAGCAACAAACTCGCGAGAATAATATACTGTTTAAATACCTTCTATTTTCTTGGCTGATGAACTCACTGGGAAAAGAACAATCTTTATCTATACGAAGTAAAATACCCAACAGCTCTCGACTTAAACAACAAGCCAAACCCTGAGACGGCTGATTCCAGTAATGATTAAGCTTTTGCCTAAAACTAGTTAGTATTTTTGATATTCAAAGTCGAGTTTTTATCCATATTCTTCTCTTTGTTGTCGGATTTGTCGGCAAAACAAATTTCAGCTTTCCAGCCTTTCCGACCTGCTCGACTGCTGTTGGAGACGAATTATGACTGGTAGTTGATAATTCTTGGGAGAATTTGTATTCTCATCATATTATTTTTGGATAAAATTCGTTATTTCTTTGTCGTTATTTTATAAAATAAATACCAAATGGTTTTCCGTGCAGGATACTGTGATACAAACACTTGGGATGTTGCTGGACTTCCGAAAATCTAAAAAACGCTCGCCTATCGGCTCATGTTTTTTTACGCTTTTCGAAAGTCTCGCAACATCCCGCGTGTTTGGATCACAGTATGCTTCACGGAAAACCATTTGGTATTCCTTTATTGATGGCGTATCACGATGGCGTAATCCATCCATGTTTTACATAGCCTGATATAAACACGGTAACTGACCAATCACAGCGTGCGTAAGACACGACTTATTTTATAAATATATATATATCGTATCAATTTTCGCCACTCATCACAATACTGCAAAGTTTAAAAAAACTTTGCACTACAAATGCGATATGTATTTCCTTTGCTAGGTCTGCCAAAGAAAGTGTTTGTAATACACTATTATTGTAACTAGTAGATATAGATACTTTAATATTTACCCTAGTTCTAACAACTATTAAAAAGTTGATTTACATAGAAGCCGTGCTTTAACAATGATTAGAACTAAACTACAAATATTTACAAATATATTACATAAAAAGGTTAAAAAGGTTTTAAAAAGGCGATATAGTTATATTACAAATTTAAAAAAAAGTTAAGAAGTTAAAGAAAAGAATCAGTCAAGTGGTTGTCTTCAAAATATTTTAAAACAAGATAACTATTGGGAATGATGCAATTCGGTTGGCAACTCTTTCCATAGTTTAGCACCATCATAACTAATTCTCTTCTTTAAGAATTCTCGTTTAGGCCGAGGGATATAAATTTTGTCGGAGCCATAAAATTTTGTGGTTAGGATAAATGTTTGGTTTAGTTGCGGAGGCAGTGTTTGATTCTTTTTCCACACCAGAAATGTGGATTGCTAAAGTAAATATGCATCATATGGAGTAAATATCTTTGTAAAATACAGCCAATGTCAGAGACAACGTTTCTTGAGAAGAATATTGCAGAAAAATGTCACAGATGCAAAATGTTCCTCGCCATCAAAGTTTAAAAGAACTTTTTCAGATTCGACCTCTCTTTCCAATCCTTACTTCTAATAACTCGATGGACAACAGCTGGCAAGAACGGAAACACCTTCAAAAAGTACTCTTTAGGATCACCCACGTCGTAATGAGCTTTGGGTCGAGGACATGGTCGTTCGTTCCAATGCTGGGATGTGTTTCGAATGAACCGCAAGCATCGAGTCCATTCATCACCATAGTTACGAAGACTTCTTCCGTCACTGCGAAGGTATGTGAAAATATCAAGAGCGATGTAGGATTTCCAGGTGCTTAATTTGGACAGTTGAGGATCGTTATTCAGTTGTCTCACAACATTACTGCTGGGTTCTCCTGAAATGATCTCTGGTTCGTTACCAACACATTTTAACAATTCAAACTGCTGTTCAGCATTCTGAAGGTAGGGATGTTTTAAAGCTTCGTCAGCGAAAGGACGATATTCAGGTTTATGTTGAAGCATCCAAGAAATGAAATCTTTGGCCACTTCATCGACGAGCTTGTTCATATGAACTGGATTTCCATGCTGAAGATTTCGAACACAATCAACATCGGGACCAAAAGGGTGGTCACCTTTGGTTAAGATATAAAAACACATCATCCCGACCACTTGTATGTCTGACTGCTTCATGTACTTTCTGCCATACGACTCGACAGCCTTCCAGTTCTTTGATCCGCTTTCGCCAGTTTGGCTATGATGGGTTTGATCATCAGCCAGCGTTCGACTGATGCCAAAGTCGGCCAAAAGCCACTGATCTTCTAGACTACGCAAGATGTTGGAAGGTTTTAGATCCCTGTGGAGAATAGGTTGCGGTTTTCGATGAAGATCGTTCAATCCCACCAGTATATGACGTGTGATAACTGGAGCAATATCTGTCAAAGTTTGCTGACTTTGCATCTCGACGTATTGCTTTAAAGATTCTTCATGTAAATCTAATATTAGATACGCGAAATCCTCGTCTTCTTGTTCATCATAATACCAATAGTCGACGACATGCTTCGAATTTGCAGCATTTGGAGTGTTCAAAATCTTCTTTTCATTTGAACCTAACTTGCCAGCGAATAATTTTAAAAGGCGTTTGACAGCTTTTTCACAACCATCTTTACCCAAACCGATGTAAACTGCAGTGCCATCAGTCCTAGTCCAATGCAAAACTCTTCTGTGAAACGTACTTTCACTCCATTTATACTTTTTATTTTGTCGGGATGTTTCGCGATATATTCGGTTAACTTTTTGAATTCCTCTCGGTGAGTCTTGGAGCTTTCCATCCACGCCAACGAACTTGATGATTCTACTAATAGTAATGGTGATAATAATGATGATGATGGCAATTATCAAGATGACAACGATAATGATAATGACAATGATGATATGATGATACGATAATAACGACGATTATGACAACAACAATCATCATGATGATGATGACGATAATGGTGACGACAGCAATGATCACGATATCGACGATGATGATAACGATGGCAAAAATGACGACAAAAATGTTTTCTTTTTTTAATTGTTTAGGATAGTCTTTTGGTTAATGATTACCTTTAACACCCTCCAATTCTCTTTCGGTCTGTATTGCTGTCCCAGCTGTTGTATCAATGCTTGTCGAGGGACCTTCAAAAAATTAACATTCACAGAAAATCAAAGAAAATTAAAATATGTTTTGGCAATATTGCGAACAACAATAACATGGATTAAAACAAAGTTCCAAAATTACAGTTCCTAAAATTACGATCATGATTATGATGAATTTCTAGAGCTCAAACGAGTTGTGTATTTATATCTAAACGTTTATCATGAATAATTAAGACTAGATATGAAACTAATGATCACATGGGGTGTTTCTAACCCGCTGATTGGTTAACTGGCATTTTAATTTGTCCGTAACCTAGTTTCATACAGGGGGTGACCAAAAAAAAGTAGCCCCCCATAAAAAGTAATAAACTCGTTACTTTTTGAAGAAAGTGTTTAGAAATGTTTTGTTTTTTGTATTATTTGGGCGGATTTCTGGACTTGTGGTTTTAAATGTTATTCTATAAGCAATAGACTGGTAGATAAATTGAATTTGGAGGGTTTTAACAAAAAATCAATATGGCAGTTTAAAATCAAATTTTCACCAAAGAGTTCGAGTACTTTTTACAACAAATGGTTTATTATGCGTAAAATGTTGAGTAAAGTAAAATGGCTGAAATAATCAGTAAATTCCATATCATGTAAAAATTTCATCATATATAGGTAGAGTTTAAATACTGAATAATGTAGTCTTCTTACATTTATAGATGAGTTATGGATACAGAAATAGATAGTGCACCCCAAAAGCCAAATATACAGAGCTGACACCAGCAGATATATATTAATACAATACCATACAATTGTTTTCTTGTGTAAACAATTCCTCATTTCACTTAAGTAGTTAAATCTATAGAAGAATCTCATAGTCGGGTATAACTTTGGTTTTTAACAATTTTTGTTCAAATCTCTAGAAAGGTTAATTAATCACATACTAATGTGATTACTAATAACTACAAATATTACATATTAGTCTTTCTAGATTTATTTCATATTTTTACATTTTATTTCTTGTCAATTTGTGCAGAGTTAAACACTTGCAATGATAATAATTTAATAATTTAGTGTGTTTTGGTTAAAAAATGGCCATCTTGAATTCAGAGCAAAAACCCTCCAAATACAATTTATCTACCAGTTTATTGCATAGAATAACAATTATCGAACTCACAAGTCCACAAAACTGCGCAAATAATACAAAAAACAAAACATTTCTAACACTTTCTAAACACAAATGACAAAAAGTAACGAGTTTATTACTTTTTATGGGGGGCCACTTTTTTTTGGTCACCCCCTGTATGTGATGTCACTGATCGCAAAATGTGACATGAAACTAGACATGAAAATGTGATGTCACTGATCGCAAAAAGTATTGTTGATTTGCTGATTTTTTTTAATTTGCTTCTCCTGCTCCTCATTCCAACGCTAATATAATTATTTTGACATTTGAAATTATGTTATGGCTTAAGCCACGACTGAGTGTTCGAGGTAAATGTTGTTGAACTTTGTTTGAATGTTTTTCGTTTTGTTCTTCAATTCTTCAATCATGCATATAAAACAATTTTAGTGCATGTTTGTATTGAACTTAACAGCTCTCAACTCTCGTGAGTTACCGTCATTATAAAAACGTGAACATGATCTTGGTGGCATTGTATAAAGAACAAGGACAGTGTTGAGATTAATCTTGAGAATAAAATTGTTTATTCTATTTGTTTTGCATGAAGAATTATTTTGCGTGAAGCAAAGTGCAGCCGTTAAGCCTAAAAATTCTTCGTTTTCTGATACAAGATAGAGTTGATAGTGCTGATCATTTTCTGAGATAGGGCCAACAAGAACTTGCATGTTAAAGGTATAAAATGGCGTGACGTAATATATGAAGCATGAAAGCGAGGTTGGAATAACTGAAGCTGTGAAAACGTAGTCATTTCATATACCCAAACAGAGATAATGAAAAATCTACATAGACTTTTACGTGGAGTAACTAGAAATACGAATCCGCAATAATCCCCTCGCTCGCCTTTTCTACCACTACACCCACCCCACCCCTACAGTTGCCACTACCCCCACCCCTCACCTGCACGTTAGTGCAGAAGAGCTATTGCTATACCCTAGGCGTCCGTGTCAGTGTCTGCGTCCGAACCAAATGATAAGGTCAGCGTTAAGATAAGGTCAACATTATGAAATAAGAAGGTCAGCGTTAAGATGTTGAATTTCCAATGTGTTTAGCATTGAACCAGACGTATATACCCACACGAGCTTTCACTGCTAACTGTTAGGTAGTCCTAGTAATACTGATCAGTGGTGAAGCAGGCCATAACAACTGGTCATGAAATGTAAACTCTAAGATGAATTACATATTAGTATTCAAAATTCAGAAATATATTGTTTTCAAAATATGCAGATGATTGACCAAACGCTCAGGAGCGATTATAGAATATCCGTCAACTTTTTAACTTAAATTTACTGACATAAATCAAGAATGTGAAATCGTATTTATTAATTACTTTTAGCAAAACCTAAATGTAATTTTAAAGAACGAAGCAATTCTATTATGATAATTTTCAACAATTTGAAACGGTTTAATGACCATTTAATAGTAAGCGTTACTGGTATTCTGTTTCTACTAACCTAGCTGCTCTTACTTTGCGTACCGGGCACAGAAATTTAACACTGTATAAAACTGCCTCGTTCTTTAAAAAATCCTGTTTATTTTTGTCCTGAAATTGTCCAATTCATGAATTAAACCCATTATAGATAAAATAAACGTGATTTTTTAAAGAACGAGGCAGTTTTATAAAGTGTTAAATTTCTGTGTCCGGTAGACGAAGTAAGATCTATCTCTTACTTGATTCTAGCTCACTTTTCAATTTCTGGCTTTCCCTCTCTCTCTTCTTTCCATAATGGCGTGTCTTAGAAGGGTCTCTATTCTTATAAGTTTCAGGCATAAGCTCCCTGATTCTGTTTTACTTCAGTGTTCACGTTTCTAAATATAAATCGTCGCTTGACTTGACAACTTTGCGTTTCGATCAACATTTCTAAAATCACCCACTGTTCCTGGCTTATGGATTTACAACAATTTCACAAAATTTTAATAGGTTATATTTGCTTTTATTTGGCATATCACATCCTCATAAATGAATTGCAAAATGGTGTTTACAATAGTATGGCAGCAACTGGCAAGCTCGGGCGACCTGCGCTCAGGAACGCTTCTGTCCCCTTCTGTGCCCGCATACTCATATTCTGTACTGATTACTGTACTCGACTTAGTTCCACGCGATATCTCACAGAACAAAGGAAAATTTTATTTTCCGCCCAGTGGAGATTCGACGTAAGGGGCGGTTTTCCACTGGGCGAATATTTTCGCGCGAAACGAATGCCTATATTAAAAATATTTCTGATTAGTTCCAGCTGAGGGCTCCTAAGAGGCATTAGGACATAATTGGACAACTATACTGTAGTTGGGACAAGGTATGTGAGTCGATAAGGAGTCTTTGGTGTTGATACAATAAGCCAGTACATCGGGTTAAAACGTATTTCAATTCATAACTTCAGGCAGGGACAGTATATCGAATTTGCAAATGTAAATAGAAATGCAAATGTCTATTGTGGTTTTAGCCTGATGTTATGAATTGAGATAAGTTTTATCCCGATGCAGAACACGTCATTTTGAACTGGCTTATTAGATAAATTTACCCTAGTAATAATAATAATAATTTGGTATTTATATTGCGCATATTCCATGTGGTATGTTCACATGCGCATTACAATGTTTAAAAGTCTAATACTAAGCTAATGCAAATAAATTTATTACAATTCTTATATTAATGCAATTAACAATATAAATTATTAACATAACTAGAAATACGTTATACGCAACACCCCTCGCCCGCTTATACTGTTTGAAACTTTTATTAGCGTAGTTGCTAATTTACTACTGTAATACAGTACTGTAGTTCTTTTACTTGAATTAGGTACAGGTAAATTAGCCCATTTATTTGCAAAACTGGCATGGATACATTTGCAGTGGACAATATCTCTGAGAGCTTTGTGTTGTTTGAATTTAATTCTTCCATAGGACATCAAACTAAATAGCGTAAACTTTTTAAATTTTTGGGTGCAGTACCTGGCACCTGCACTGAACAGAATAGTGGGGAAGTTTACTGCTGTTTCTACCATAAATCACTAAGAAAGAAATTACAGCACTTGTCTCACACAAGAGCAAAACTCGCGGGCCCCAGGACTGACATGTGTACCCCTCCCATAAATTAACACTATATAACCCTATATAAACATAAATCAAATATAATAAAATATAAAATTATGAGATGAATCCAGTGAGATCTTGTTTTCTTATATTATTTCTAAAAGAGTTCAGAGTAGGTAGGTCCCTCATTTTACTATTTAATTTTGACCATAAAAATGGCCCTAAATACCTAACTGAATGTTTTCCATGACGAACAGTATTGAAGCATGGAATTTCAAAGTCACTGTTCCTTAGCAAATATCTGTTGTCCTTAATCCTGAACAGATCCGAAGTGACGCTTTAAAATTTCCTAATGGAAAAGAACTGTTTCACTCTCTAAAATCTCTACCTGCATTGTGAATAACCACCGTCCCAAAAAATCCTATACAGCAACAAATTCCTGTTAGATTTTCAAGATCTGATGATGTCATCGACCATAGAGTTGTAAATAGAAATAACTTGATTGGAATACCTCTCAACCAAGAAATCACACAAATTCAAAATAAAAGGAGCAACTTTAAATGTAACTCTAAATTTATGATTACACATCTGAATATTAGATCTCTTAAAAAACGTGAACATTTTCTTCAAGTCAGAGAATTCGTCCTTGAAACCAAACCCCATGTGCTTGCAATCTCAGAATCATGGCTGAATACAACGGTTATAAATGCTGAAGTTGAACTGGAAGGCTATAAATTGTTTAGATTGGACCGCCTCCGTAAACAGACGGGGGGATTTGTGCCTACGTTTACAAGGACATCAAATGTAAGGTATTACAAATATCTCTTCAATTTCCGAAGTCAATTTCCATCAATTGTGGTTACAATTACAATATAAGAAGCTCAAGTCATTTATTATTTGCGTTGTCTACAGACCTCCTGATTGCCCATCAAATTGCTTTAACACCGCCTTTAAAACTACATATCTATTCTGGTGCTCTTTTATTAAATCATCCAATTTTCATTATTGGTGATCTGAATTGCATGATGAGAATGTGACCGGACAGTAGAGCTTTAAGGGATGTATGTTCTGAACTAAACTTAAATCAAATTATCGAAACTCCATAAGGGTCACACCGACTTCACAAACATTAATCGATGTCATTCTTGTCCCCGTAAGGGAAATTAAGATTAAAAACCGTTCTACTCCCTTCATATAGCACGAAAAAAAGAGGCAATGAAAGAAAGAAATCGTCTGCATCAACTATTTTATCAAACGCGCAATATTACAGATTGGGACAGTTTTAAATGAGTGAGAAAAATAGTTAAAGTTAAGCTGAGAAATAGTGAAAAAAACTATGTCTGCAGCCAGATATATCAATGTAATCGAAATGTCTGCAGCCAGATATATCAATGTAATTTATGGAAAGTCATAAACGATATCCTACCGTCGAAAGAAAAGTCAAATCCTGTTCTAAAGATGTGAAGATGTTAGCAAATGAATTCAACACCTATTTTTCCTCAGTTTGCACAATAACTGCATTAGCAACAAAACAAAGCGATTAATAACAACATTCAACCGTTCGAATCACTGCCTGTTATCACCAGCATCCCAACCACGGAATTATTTGAATTCAAAGTTGTCTCACATGAAGACGTTCAACGAGTAATAATGCCCATACCAAATAACCAGGTCCAGACAAGATCGGTATACATGTTATAAAAGATGAATTAATACATATTTTACCCTTTCTTACAAGTAATATAAATTTCTCTCTCCTTACATCGACATACCATGAAGTGCGGAAGTTGGCTGAGTTAATTCCTTTGTTAAAAGATGGAGATCACGGATTTCCAGTAAATAACCGTCCACTCTCACTTCTTAACTCGTTGTCTAAAGTTTGTGACAAAGTTGTACTCAACCAGTTTACTGAATATCTCCTTCAGCACACAAAAACTCACCTCTCATCAAGTGGAAACAAAAGATACCACTCAACGGAAACTCTGAATGTCTTCATAACTGATAACATTTTGCATGCGATGGACCAGAAAAAGTGTCAGCACTTATTCTACTTGACTTTTCCAAGGCATTTGAAAGTATAAAAATTAGAAAGAATGCGGACAGCTCCTTCAGCTGTGCTCTGGTTCCGCAGTTATTAATTTGTCCAATAGATCTCAGTATTTGAGAATCGGATCGACCAGGTCAGCAACACTATATACCCATTACACATCGTGTGCCACAAGGATCAGTCCTCACTCCATCGTTATTTTGCATCTATATTAACGATCTGCCATCTATCACAACAGATTGTTCCGTGGATTCATGATTCCAAAGCTCTACTGTCTTTCCCAGTTGAGAATATCAAAGGTTAAAATGGAAAATGACATAAACAAGATAATCAGCTGGTGCTGCACAAACTCTTTATTAATAAATTCCGACAAAACCAAAAATTCTTCTATTTGGAACACCACAACTTATGCATGTTTTAACATGAAGTTTGTCGTCGAACATTCTTGGCAAAACAATAGAATCCGTATCATCTGCTGAGGATTTAGTTTCACTTTCCTGTGGGTTCCTAGGTGTGATGATCTCTGACGCCAGCTACACTTTGGCTACGGTCGTACTTGGAGGCAGCATTACCCAATTAGGCGTAGTGTTTGTTAGTTCAACGGGAACACGGCACTTTGTTCCAGTAGGAGCAAGAGTGATCGGACCTTGCGTGGTAGTAACTCCTGATCGCCTGTAGTTCTAGCAGTAGCGAAGTTGGCCATAGCAACTGGTCATGCTACACAAATTTTGAAACGATTTACATATTTAGAAATATAGCTTTACAAATATGCAGATGTTTATAAATTAGCATAGCATGACCAGTTGCTACGGCTAGCATCGCCACTGAGTTCTAATATGGCTTTGCTAGCAACATTCGGAATGTTCGGGTAGTTCCCCAAACGACAACCGTCTGATGGGATTCAATGATAATATATATATATATATATATATATATATATATATATAATATATATATATATATATATATATATATATATATATATATATATATATATATATATATATATATATATATATATATATATATAATATATATATATATATATATATATATATATATATATATATATATATATATATATATATATATATATATATATATACTACAGACGGTACCGTTTCGGCCTTTTGGGCCTCATCAGTGTAGTGCTGATGAGCAGGATGAAGATGACTGCTATTTACAGTCACCCTTGATGCACACAAAATGTGGGACATCAAGAACCATGCCAGAGCGCTCAACTGCAAGCAGTGAGCGTGCGCACAATGTATATATATATATATATACAATGCTCAAAAGTCCAATGACAAAGTAAAGACCAGACATTTAAACAAACTAACTAACATAGGAGCCTTCGATAACAACGACAATTACATCAACAAAAACCGATGGGTGTTAAATTTATCCAACCGACAACTTAATGACCAAGAAACTCAAGCTTTACGTAATGGACTGAATTTTGCCACCACTCCCACAACAATTCCCATTCGGAACATCGTTTCTAGCATCGAATCAGGGATCTACCAACTCCCAGATGACACCAAAGCGTCCATTCGTGCCTCTATTGTTGGCATCTTAAAGAACAGTAAACTTCCAAAAACGTCGAACATTACGAAACAACAGAATACTGCTTTACGAAACCTGAAAAAAGATATTTCGATCATTATCATACCGGCCGATAAGGGGAAAGCTGTAATTGTTATGAATACCGAAGATTATGAGAAGAAGATCAGAAGTCTACTTGATGATGACACAACCTACTTGAAGATAACTGATAAACGTAGAAATCCCACTGCACGAGTCGAAAAAGACCTTAACAAACTGTTGCAAGAAATAAAAGCGCAACCTTCCGAACATGACCGTGACAAAGATCAAATACAGTTGAAACATTACTATCATCTTCGCAGTACCGATGAGTAGGTATCCCCCCCCCCCCATCCACCGCCACAAAGGGATGCCGCCTCGTTAAAAAGTCATTAAGACGGATCACTTTTCGGTGATTAACGGATAGAATAGTACACGAACCTCATTGGTGAATTTTCAGTCGGACCTCTGCGAAGACATCTCCCTCTTCTTCGCGCGTTCCGAGGCAGAACAAAGAGCGTTGCGTACAAAAAATAATTAGTATTGTTAGCGTGACGAACGCGTAGCACATGTGAGGGCCGGAAGTAATTACCTCTAAGCCTCTTTCACCTTTACGATCCCTAACCCTAGTCTCGTGTACCTTTGGAACCCCCATCGTATGCTGTCTCTGTGTTGCGAACGAAAGTAAGCCTCGTAGACACCTAATCCCATTCCACCTTCATAACCCTAAATTGGAATATCACCGATTTCAATTCCGACTCCTTGACTCTCATCAGGAGTTGTGCGATTGCCTAAGCGTTCGGCTGAGCCTATATATATCTTAGCGTTCGACTGAATCTGCGTTTTCACCGCATATACATACAAAGAGATGAACCCTAATAATTTTGGTCGTATTATGACTTATCTCGTTTTAGTGTACACAATTCCTATGAGGAAGAAACACTTCAGGAAACAGTGCGAAGAACTGTTCAAGATCTCAAACATATTGAATCTCAAACATATAAATTTAAACGGCATTACGCTTACAGAGTTGCTATGCTAATGCTTATACTGTTGATATTTGTATATTTCACTTGAGAGATGAACCGATAAGGCCTTTTGGCCCGTTCGTAGGAGGGAGTTTATCACGCTCCCTTCACGCTCCCTTCGCGCTATTCAGCGTTCGATTGAACCTGAAGTTTAGAAAAGTGTTTCAAGAGGCAGATTTGGATCAAGTCTATGAAATTCTAACGTTTCGAGCGCCCCTTCTGTAAAGTGAAATATTATGAACTGAGTGATTATTTCATTTTACGTGGCTCTCTGACGAAGGGCCTTCGCCGCTCGAAAGTTACAAGTTATTTCGGCAGTGCATAAACCTTTTCTGATATTTGATTTGTATTTCTACACTGCCTACACAGCACAACACGTATTATCACTTATTTAAAAGCATCTATGACTAAGTAAGTGACTTTACGAATGTTCTATAGCAAATGCAGAAATGCTTAATAGTTTCAGTCGACAAATGTATTTTGTCAGTCCACATATATAGTCCACAAGTATACTTCGCAGCATACGTTGTTGCGATTGTTATTTCGAAATCCCGAATAACGTCATTTGCCTTTTGGAAATACGTTGTGACTATCGGTCACAAAATCGAATTTACTGGTCCAGGATTGAAAGTTTATTATGTATTCATCTGCATGAACGCTCTTCTCCACGTGCGCGTATAAATATACTAAATATTTACATATTTTGAAATAATGTTGGTTGATTAACGAGCGTTTTGCGAATGTTTTACGACGAACATGTTACCGATGGTTAATGGTGTTTGCGGGCTCAACATCGTTTTGACGAATACTATCTAGTGTAGTAAAATAGCGGTGAATCTTTTTGTTTCAACGTTCTGATAAATCTCTCGGCTATGTTCGCTTTCATATCAGTGTTTGCCGTGAAAAAAAAAAAAGTATATGTTGAATTATAAGATTTCGAAACGACGAAATCATAAGATTTCGAAACGACGTGCTTAAATACTCTGTTCCGTGATCAGTATGAAGATATTTTGGCACGCGTCCTTCGTCCAGTATATTACGAAAAGCTCGCGTAACAACATATTCTGTTTTGTTTTTCAGGGGTCTCACCCATACGCATTTTGAAAAACATTCGATACAAAGGATGGGCGCCCGAAGACATAAAAGGACTACTTTAGACAACAATTAGGCCAACGAACACGAGAAAAGGAAACCTACAGTGTAACATTTTTTAATATAAAAAATATAATACCGACAGTAACAAGTGAATTCAGACTGCTATAATTGTTTATCCTTATTCACAAATAGAGTTATTTCCTCGTCGGAGCTAACATCCGTCAAATTTTCAAGTTCTATCGCATCAATTGTAATAACTCGCTCTTTCTTTGCGTGACAGAGATACCCCATAAGCGCCGCGACGACGACAAGAAAAACCAAAGTGACCGGAATTGCTATCCAAAGCCAATTTCCCCTCTTGGTGTGTTTTCGAAGTTTTCTTACGTATAGTGATCATGCTTGTTTTCATTTTAGCAACAGCATACGGGTGGGTCGCTAGTGAAGTCAGTCCAGTTCTCATTTTAAGAATAGCGTACGGATGGGTCGCCAACGATGTCAGTCCAGACGCAGTTAACGGATGGTCCGATGGACAGCTTGTTAGGATTGTAGTGCCTATGAAGAGACTCTTGGTTAGGAAGCACTTGAGCGGGTTGTTTCTCAGATCGACAAGTTTAAATTTTCGTAGGATGCGGAGCTCATCCTTCGATATCCTTTCGATGCTATTGTTGGTTAAAATTAACGCGTTGTAGCCCGTCGGCAGGTTGTACGGTATAACTGCGCGGTGACTGTTGGCGCAGTTCACCACTTTTCTCTTTTGCGAGCAGAAACATTCGTTAGGACATGCAATTGTAGTACAGGTTATGACCAAAATACATGATACCATGCAGAACATCTTTACGTATATCGCATCAAAACGCATTATGACAGATATATGTTCGGGTTTTGCAAGTCGACCCTTTAAGACACCTTGTTGGAAAACCATTTTGATCTTAAACTATGGCAGATAGATCCCTCGAAAGTCGGGCTTTATGAATAATCAATATCGTTCGCAAGTACGAGATAATAGAATCACGGCAGACGCGCTGATCATTAATCAAAGCATGCATACATTTTGAAGGAGATGCAAAGAATCGTCGTAGAGACCGATAAATGTTTCGTTCAAATACCAAAATTTATATTTCTTTCGCAGCATTCCTTTGTTGCAATCGTAGATCTTAAGATCGCTATTATCTTGTGTCGGTGAGACTGTTGTTATCATTAATCTTTTCATATCAAAAAAGACAGGGTGTTTTTAAGTGAACCGATATCTAAAATGCCTAATTTGTTTCATGTTTTTAATATTATATATATATATATATATATATATATATATATATATATATATATATATATATATATATATATATATATATATATATATATATATATATATATATATATATATATATATATATATATATATATATATATATATATATATATATATATATATATATATATATATATATATGTGTGTGTGTGTGTGTGTGTGTGTACTTGATCATGCTTTTAAGCATTTATTTGATCGGTTGATTGATGTGACTGTGAAGCTCTCTATATACAATTAGGGAGAATCGAACGATTCGCTGTTTTCTTTTGGAGTAAATTGGTGGTTCTTAAAAGAACCGGGTTTTTTTCCGTTTTTTTTTTTCTTCTTTTTCCTGCACAAGGGAGGTACAACGAGTGCGATCTATTAAAGCGATTAGGAATTCCTTCAGTGAACCTGATTTATTAACCAGTGTCTGAAAGCCTCCACTTCAACTTTGGCGCAGTGATGGTAGGCGTTAGGCTCCGTGTGATTTCCACACGGCTCCAGCCATACCAATGCATCAAATAATGCTTCGGCTTTTGGACACCCGTAATTTTCCAGGTTCACTGAAGGAATTTATAATTCGTTTAATAGATTGCGTTCGAGGATCCCTCCCTTGTACGCAAGTGCTGACTCTTTATCCCTTTTGATACTTGCATAAAACTCGGTAACCAACCCGTTCAATGCTTTGAGCGGGTACGCCTTTGTACCACGAGGTACACCCATTGGAAGTTTATGGATGTACTTCTGCACGTAATGACAAGATATAGAGTCTTTTCGGTCGAGATCTCTCCATCTGACACCAATGTCGAAAAAGAAGGAAGACGCCGTGTCTTCACTCATTTTTATCATGCCAAGCTCTTTGCATAGGAACTGCTTTCGGATCTTGAAGCCATCCATATCTATCACACCAACGATGTTTTCCATTGCTGTAGAGAGGCGGTACTGAAAGTGAATGATCGCTCCGGACTGAATGTTCTTTTATACCCAGAATAGAGATTAATCAGGTGTCTTCGCAGAGGTCCGCCCAAGAAAAAGAAAAAAGTAACCTCGGCGAAAATCAATCTATTAAGCTATGTCGCACAAAAAACTATCCGCATTTTTATAACATATCTAGTTGTTTCATTTCTTAATGACTAAACTTATCCCTTTGTTTCAATCTTAATGACTTAGGGATGATCTCTGATTAGGGATGATCTCGGATCGACCCAAAAGATTCGAGATCTTGTCACTATGCCTAAACAGCGAATCGTTCGATTCTCCCTAATTGTATATAGAGAGCTTCACAGTCACATCAATCAACCGATCAAATAAATGCTTAAAAGCATGATCAAGTACACACACACACACACGCACACACACACACACACACACACACATATATATATATATATATATATATATATATATATATATATATATATATATATATATATATAATATTAAAAACATGAAACAAATTAGGCATTTTAGATATCGGTTCACTTAAAAACACCCTGTCTTTTTTGACATGAAAAGATTAATGATAACGACAGTCTCACCGACACAAGATAATAGCGATCTTAAGATCTACGATTGCAACAAAGGAATTCTGCGAAAGAAATATAAATTTTGGTATTTGAACGAAACATTTATCGGTCTCTACGACGATTCTTTGCATCTCCTTCAAAATGTATGCATGCTTTGATTAATGATCAGCGCGTCTGCCGTGATTCTATTATCTCGTACTTGCGAACGATATTGATTATTCATAAAGCCCGACTTTCGAGGGATCTATCTGCCATAGTTTAAGATCAAAATGGTTTTCCAACAAAGTTTTATCCATTTTGTCCGCATCGGATAAGGATTTCCCTAGTTTTTTTTTTGGTTTTTCCCTTCATTTCCTATCTATTTAGTATTCAAGGGCACTAGCCTATATAATGACCGCGATACATCAAAGAAAACCGACTCGATATTAAACTATACGGACTCTTAATGACCCCCACCTGCTTTTGACTCGTGATCGTTCTAATAACCGAATCTAAGCGATCACGGTTCACAGAGATTATCGTAAATCGACGAATTTGTTATAGTTCATATAGGATTCATTTCAGCATAAAATGTTAAAGATTTACTGAGCGCGTACCGCTCATGAACATCTTTTCTTGTTAGTTTTAGCTTGTCTTTTTTTTTTTTTTTTTTTATACAATGCTTTCGCCGCGCGAAAAAAGTTTTTTCGTTATCGCTGAAGCTAGCTTACTGTTTCGGGTCGTAGTATTTTTTTCTATCATTTGAACAATTACATTGCGTTCACCGCAACACGTGCAAAAACACCGTATCCGTTTAAAAACATCTCCAAAATTTATCCTAGGCGTGTAGGTTTTCCAGAGCATTGGCCCATCCTGTCATGTCAAACGGTGGGTAACAATTAATGAGTTGAGGTGTCACATGGCTAGGTGTCTTAAAGGGTCGAATTGCAAAACCCGAACATATATCTGTCATAATGCGTTTTGATGCGATATACGTAAAGATGTTCTGCATGGTATCATGTATTTTGGTCATAACCTGTACTACAATTGCATGTCCTAACGAATGTTTCTGCTCGCAAAAGAGAAAAGTGGTGAACTGCGCCAACAGTCACCGCGCAGTTATACCGTACAACCTGCCGACGGGCTACAACGCGTTAATTTTAACCAACAATAGCATCGAAAGGATATCGAAGGATGAGCTCCGCATCCTACGAAAATTTAAACTTGTCGATCTGAGAAACAACCCGCTCAAGTGCTTCCTAACCAAGAGTCTCTTCATAGGCACTTCAATCCTAACAAGCTGTCCATCGGACCATCCGTTAACTGCGTCTGGACTGACATCGTTGGCGACCCATCCGTACGCTATTCTTAAAATGAGAACTGGACTGACTTCACTAGCGACCCACCCGTATGCTGTTGCTAAAATGAAAACAAGCATGATCACTATACGTAAGAAAACTTCGAAACACACCAAGAGGGGAAATTGGCTTTGGATAGCAATTCCGGTCACTTTGGTTTTTCTTGTCGTCGTCGCGGCGCTTATGGGGTATCTCTGTCACGCAAAGAAAGAGCGAGTTATTACAATTGATGTGATAGAACTTGAAAATATGACATATTAGCTCCGACGAGGAAATAACTCTATTTGTGAATAAGGATAAACAATTATAGCAGTCTGAATTCACTTGTTACTGTCGGTATTATATTTTTTATATTAAAAAATGTTACACTGTAGGTTTCCTTTTCTCGTGTTCGTTGGCCTAATTGTTGTCTAAAGTAGTCCTTTTATGTCTTCGGGCGCCCATCCTTTGTATCGAATGTTTTTCAAAATGCGTATGGGTGAGACCCCTGAAAAACAAAACAGAATATGTTGTTACGCGAGCTTTTCGTAATATACTGGACGAAGGACGCGTGCCAAAATATCTTCATACTGATCACGGAACAGAGTATTTAAGCACGTCGTTTCGAAATCTTATGATTTCGTCGTTTCGAAATCTTATAATTCAACATATACTTTTTTTTTTTTTCACGGCAAACACTGATATGAAAGCGAACATAGCCGAGAGATTTATCAGAACGTTGAAACAAAAAGATTCACCGCTATTTTACTACACTAGATAGTATTCGTCAAAACGATGTTGAGCCCGCAAACACCATTAACCATCGGTAACATGTTCGTCGTAAAACATTCGCAAAACGCTCGTTAATCAACCAACATTATTTCAAAATATGTAAATATTTAGTATATTTATACGCGCACGTGGAGAAGAGCGTTCATGCAGATGAATACATAATAAACTTTCAATCCTGGACCAGTAAATTCGATTTTGTGACCGATAGTCACAACGTATTTCCAAAAGGCAAATGACGTTATTCGGGATTTCGAAATAACAATCGCAACAACGTATGCTGAGAAGTATACTTGTGGACTATATATGTGGACTGACAAAATACATTTGTCGACTGAAACTATTAAGCATTTCTGCATTTGCTATAGAACATTCGTAAAGTCACTTACTTAGTCATAGATGCTTTTAAATAAGTGATAATACGTGTTGTGCTGTGTAGGCAGTGTAGAAATACAAATCAAATATCAGAAAAGGTTTATGCACTGCCGAAATAATTTGTAACTTTCGAGGCCCTTCGTCAGAGAGCCACGTAAAATGAAATAATCACTCAGTTCATAATATTTCACTTTACAGAAGGGGCGCTCGAAACGTTAGAATTTCATAGACTTGATCCAAATCTGCCTCTTGAAACACTTTTCTAAACTTCAGGTTCAATCGAACGCTGAATAGCGCGAAGGGAGCGTGAAGGGAGCGTGATAAACTCCCTCCTACGAACGGGCCAAAAGGCCTTATCGGGCCTAAACGGGCCAAATAGGGCCTAAACGGGCCTAATAAAAAGCAATGCTCATAGAAGAGCACGGCATATCGTGTGAGTCATTGGAGGTGTAAACAGTTCGAGATAATGGGTCGTACACGTAGAAATTGTCCTGTCTTTGGTTGTGGAAGCACTAATCTTGTTAGATTGGCAAACCATCTCGATCAGATACATCATATGGATATCGAAGAACGCTCTAAGTGGTTAAAATGGAGTAAAATTGGAATGTGTGTACCTCGACAGAGTGAACAGACTACCGTCGATAGTAAAGAATTAAATCTGGAGAAAACATTGGAAAATCTTACAAAGCGACAAGAGGAAATGGAAACAAACTTTAATAATTATTTAAAAGCTGCACGATTACGGCATGGAGAAAGCTATAGCAAAACGCCATGCATGCTCGATAATTTATGCGAATGGGTTTGTCGTAGTTTGAATTTTAATTAGATTTCTCGCTCCGTTTCACCCTGCCTCGTTTCTATGTTTAGCTCTAAAAATCAGTACGATTTCGAATTCGTGCCACCATTCTGCACATAACTTGCACACATTTTAAATCTTCGACCGTTCTTCGAACTGTTTCCCAAAATGTTTCATCATAGGAATCCCGTACCCTAGCGCAAGATAAGCGATAATTCGGTCAAAATCTTTAGGGTTCATCTCTCAAGTGAAATATACAAATATCAACAGTATAAGCATTAGCATAGCAACTCTGTAAGCGTAATGCCGTTTAAATTTATATGTTTGAGATTCAATATGTTTGAGATCTTGAACAGTTCTTCGCACTGTTTCCTGAAGTGTTTCTTCCTCATAGGAATTGTGTACACTAAAACGAGATAAGTCATAATACGGCCAAAATTATTAGGGTTCATCTCTTTGTATGTATATGCGGTGAAAACGCAGATTCAGTCGAACGCTAAGATATATAGGCTCAGCCGAACGCTTAGGCAATCGCACAACTCCTGATGAGAGTCAAGGAGTCGGAATTGAAATCGGTGATATTCCAATTTAGGGTTATGAAGGTGGAATGGGATTAGGTGTCTACGAGGCTTACTTTCGTTCGCAACACAGAGACAGCATACGATGGGGGTTCCAAAGGTACACGAGACTAGGGTTAGGGATCGTAAAGGTGAAAGAGGCTTAGAGGTAATTACTTCCGGCCCTCACATGTGCTACGCGTTCGTCACGCTAACAATACTAATTATTTTTTGTACGCAACGCTCTTTGTTCTGCCTCGGAACGCGCGAAGAAGAGGGAGATGTCTTCGCAGAGGTCCGACTGAAAATTCACCAATGAGGTTCGTGTACTATTCTATCCGTTAATCACCGAAAAGTGATCCGTCTTAATGACTTTTTAACGAGGCGGCATCCCTTTGTGGCGGTGGATGGGTATTATTTTATTGAAAATAGACAATAAAGAGATAGGGCGATAATTGGAGACATAAATCTTAGGACCTTTCTTATATACTGGAATAATACGTCAAATTGTTAGGTACAACACCAGATGAAAATGAACAATTATAAAGAAAAGCAAGTGGTGCTGATAATATGGATTTTAGCATTTTTAATAATTTAGTTGGAATGCTAAAAGGACCAGTAGCCTTTGAATTATTAAAATTACCTATCTCTTCTTCAATTTCGAAAGTCGTAGTTGGAAAGAGTTGAAAACTCTGAGTAGCAGGTCTATTTAAATACTCCTGAAATATAGTATTTACAATAGGTATATTATTGGCGATGCTGGATCCAATATTAGAAAAGTAATTATTAAATGCATTTGCTATTTCTTTTGAATTGATTAATTTTTTATTATTAATTTCAATCATTGATGGATAGAATGTTGATGATTTCTTAAGAGTTACAAGTTGTTTAATGCCCTTCCAAATGTTTTTTATATTACCCATGCTGTTTTTAAAATAGTTATTATAATAAGATCTCTTACTAATATTAAGTAAATGCTTCAGCTTGTTTCTATAAATTTTAAACTTTGAATAATAATAATCATTTCTATTTTTTAGATAAGATTTATAAAATTTATTCTTTTTGGCAATAGAAACCAATAACGCCTTAGTAATCCAGGGTTTAACAGATAAACCTGCTTGTTTTTTTGAGAGTTTTCGCAAAGGAACATGTTTTTCAACAGTTTCAGAAATTTTAGTATAGAAAGAATCAAAAATGTGATTAACATCCTCTGTATCATGTAAAACCTCCCCCCAGTTGACTAATATCACCTCTTCCACAAATTGCTCTTGATTAAATTTAGAGTAATCTCTATGATATACATCATGGTGTGTAGACTTAAATGTAAATTTATTAAATATAAGGAAATTCGGAAGGTGATCTGAAATATCACTCACTAAGTTTCCACTGATACAATCATGCTCAAGTGAATTAAAATAGATATTATCAATTAAAGTAGCTGTGTGATCAGTTATTCTAGTTGGTTGTAAAATATGAGGTTGAAAACAATATGTAGTTACATTATTAATAAATTGCTCTATTGGAGAGTGGGATTCATAATTCAATAGATTAATATTAAAATCTCCCATTAAAATACAGTATTTTTTTTCACTGGATATTTTGTCCATAATTTGTGTAAAATAACTATTGAAATCAGCAAGATTACTATTAGGATGTCTATATATTACAGAACATATGATATTGCTGTGAGACTGGCTGTGAATCTCTAGGGATAGACACTCAAAATCATTGGTAGATGTTGTAAAGTCATCCCGACAATGAAATTCATATTCATCTCTGATATAAAACCCCACACCTCCAGCATTATAATGACTTGATTGTGAGATGAATTGGTATCCACTTATATTAACATTAGAAGTCAATAGTTCAGTTAGACCAATAATGGAAAATTTAGAGTTAAGGTCTGATAATAAGGTTGTCAGTTCATCATGATTTGCTGATAAACTTCTTATATTACTATGTAGAACCGAGAAAGCAGAAATTAATTGATTGACCCTTGTGTTAGATTTGAAACTAGGTATTGGGTAATAATTGAAATCTACATTATTTAATAAGTTTTTTTCAACATCAGATCCACTAAGCATTGGAATATTTGATAGATTAGAAATTATTTGTAGCCGAGGTAGGTTATTATAGTGTGTATTAGGCATTGTAGACATAATAAGTCAATAAATAAATCACTTATCTTAAATTGTTTAACTCATCTTGGTTTGTTATCAGATGAGCAGGTGAGTCCTTGTTTTTCTAAGGTTAATACGACCTGAATGTGTCCATATGAATTTGAAATCTTTTTCCTTCTTCAACTTCAGAGATGATGTAAATAGTTCCCTATTCCTTGGACTTAAACTTTCGGCAATAAAGATTCGATTTTCTGACAATCTACCAAGACCGATGTCTTTCGTTGACTTATTGATAAGCTGCTTTCTTCCTTGATAAAACTTTTCTTTGGTTTCTCTTCTGATAAACTTCACAATAACCTTAGGAAATTGTATGGCTTTATTGATTTGTGCTCCTTCTCTAGGTCTCAGACGAGTGTTGTACTTTTGAGTATTTTGTGGCAATCGGTGACTGATGGAAATATCTGTTTTTTGGAGGTTTAATCCCATTAAGGTACCAACCTTGATTATCAGCTCATCAGTATCTTCATCTTTTTCATTTGGGAGACCAGTTATCTCTACACAGTCACGTCTAGAATATTGTTGTAAGTCATTAATCTCCCCTATGTGTTGATGAACAATTTTGGAGAGCCTTATTACTTCAGTTCGAAGACATTTCTTTTTCTCCTCCACTATACCGCATTTTTCTTCAGCATTACTGAGTCTTTTGACCATCGACTCGAATTTGTCATTCATAAACGATATACTTTCAACTAGGTCATCCATCCTTCGACTGATCGGTTTTAATTTTTCATCTAGCTTTTCATCCAAGATCTTCGAAAATGATTCCATAGTCAGTTTATTAGTTAGACTCATCTTTACAACATAAATAACAACACGAGAATAAAAGAAAGATGTTCAAATTAACAAGATATCTATGGCTGGACAGGACATCGAAAAATGGCTGCCATCTTGTCTGACCGCTGACCGAAGCTGTTGGCGGACAATATCGAACAAGCATACCTTCTCAACTTCGAAACCATTCTACTGGGGGATTTCAATATTGACTATTTAAAATCTGACTTCAAAAAGCATGGAGATACAAAGTTCTGTCAGTTGGTCTCCTTTATTACGCGCCCTATCAGTCGCTCGTGCCTCGACCATATTTGGAGCAATAAGCCTGGACATATAGCCAACATTACAATGCTGGAAACTTGTATCTCCGATCATCTGCCAGTTTTGGCAGTTCGTCTGTATAAATTTCCACCAGGTTCAGGCAAAAGCAACTCGAATAGTCATCAATATATTAACTATCGAAATCTAAAGCGCTTAGATCCCAAGAAATTAATACAAACCCTTGATGAAACCCCATGGGACTCGGCTTTTATCTTCGATAACGTCGATGATGTCGTAAATAGCTGGTATATGCTTATAAACGAAGCTATCAACTGTAATACGCCTCTACAAAAGAAACGCGTCAAACGTGATACCCAACCAAAGTGGATGAATCCTGAAGTAATGGCACTCATAACTTTACGCAACACGCTATTCCAAAAGACAAAGCGATCAAATGACCCGAATGACTGGAAAGTCCTAAAACATGCTTAAAATAGAGTTACCCAAGCAATTAGATCTGCTAAAAAGAATTACTTCCATGAATCGTTGAAAGAAAATCGCGGAACGTAATCCTACAAAAATTGCCGAAATTTTTAATAATCATTTTTCGGACTTAGCCAAGTCACCGTCTGATGCTGACCAAAGTCCGTTTGATTCTTCTACGGTAACAGCATTTGTTAAAAAGTTCAAACACTCCGACAGCAAGCTAACTTTTCCACACATAACCGCCGAACAGATACAGCAACTAATTGAATCTATCCCCTCCAACAAGGTAACCGGTGCAGACGAATTGAGTGTCCGACTACTGAAGATTGCTGCCTCGTCAATTGCTACTTCTCTTGCGGAAAGAGGCCAGGGTCATACCCCTACATAAGTGCGATAGTAGATTGGACAAAAACAACTATCGTCCAATATCAGTTCTACCAGTGTTGTCAAAAGTTTTTGAACGTCACTTATTTAATGTTTTGTTCAATCACCTTTCGACCAACAACCTACTTTACAATCTACAGTCAGGTTTCAGAAAGCACTTTTCCACGGAAACTGCACTTATCGCTATATTAGACAGGGTGCTAAATAATTTGGACAACAACTGTATTAATGGATTCATTTTTGCCGATTTTAAAAAAGCGTTCGACGTAGTAGACCATGATATATTACTTGAAAAACTGCGTCTTTACGATCTGGATGACTGTAGCTTAAAACTCATGGAGTCGTACCTTACTTCGCGCAAACAATTCACCATATTCAAAAACAAACTTTCATCATCCCGACAGTTGACTCATGGTGTACCACAAGGATCCGTACTTGACCCCCTGCTTTTCCTTATATTTATTAATGATCTGCCTGAAGCAATTACTCATCCAACTATCGTGACATTTTTGCCGACGATACTTCATTAAGAAATTCATCGCCATGGAATGAGATTGGAACATTGAGGAGTGACCTTGGTAACAGCATTCTTCTTCTCGAGGATTGGTCCAAACAAAACCGACTCCATCTCAACACCAAAAAAACGAAATCCATGGTCATTGCTGGAAAAAGACTCGGTACCAAACTCTCCCCCGAATATTTAATATTGGACATCGAAATGAGGAACGGCATTTCCTCCCAAAAATTGCTTGATGTCCACCTGGACCAAGAGTTGACCTTCGATGAACACATCGACTCTGTGTGCAAAAAATTTCCCAAAGAATAGGTTTATTGCGATAAAATAGATATCTTCTACCCCAACAAGAACGTATTGTTCTATACAATTCCATTATCAAACCTGTTCTAATGTATGGCAGTGTCGTCTGGACGAAGACGTCCAAAATTAATATATGCCGAGTTTTTAGACTGCAGAAAAGAGCAGCAAGAGTTATTCTTAATGTTGGATTAAGAGATGAACGAACTGTTACTCTGTTCAACAAATTAAACTGGATTCCCTTCTACGATGACACAATCATTAACAAATGTTGTATTATATATAAATGTCTGCAGGAAATTGGTCCTGAATATTTAACAAATAGGTTAACTAAGGTTAGCGATGTTTCCTCCAGGACCACTAGATATTCGGATATTAACCTGCGTTGTCCTCGCTATACCAGAGAAACAGAGGGCGGAAAAACATTTCTATCTACCGCCAGCAAATTATAGAATTCTTTGGCCACTAGTTTATCAATCTACGATTGTAAAGTGTTTTACCCTCTTAAAATAAAGTTTTACATTACATTACATTACATTACATTACATTACACTACGTCAAAAACGACAAAATTTATGCGAGGAACACGTCAGCTTATGCTTTATTGACTTATAATGACACGGTTTTTGAGCTCAATCAGACAGCGTGTTGTCGCTCATTTACTTCCGATTATTTTATAATATATACCAGATATAATTGCATGGATGTGTCAGCTCAACCAACAAGCAGGTGAAGTGCACCCTTGATCAATTCAATGTGGTGATATAATTTACTGTAATGCATGCATGAATGTTGTGCTTTTAATTTTTGTATGGGCATAAAGGCATTTGTACATTTTAGCAGTGTAAACATGCATTGTACAGGTTTATAGACCTACACATGTTATGCCTGGCCTCCAAAACAAAAACAAAATTGATAAAATTCTGGCCTGATCCACTTAGTGTTTCTGGGGAAACACTTTTGTCCTTGGAGCAATGCCGGTCTCATATATATTTAAGCTACCCTTGTTGAAGTGCTTTCTGAAGGACATTATAGTACAACCAACATAGATTTTATTACATTTCTTACAAACAATCAATGTAAAATTAATATAATATGTGCGATCACTCGAACTAAAAGTACTACATTCATTAACAAATCTGGCAACACACTAATTGGGCATGCACCAGGAGAGCATTTATATGTGGGACAATAAAATATGATTCTGGACATATAAATAAATTTAAAACAGCTTTATTCCCATGGAACTGAACCTGAGAGACTTTTTTTGAATATCATTATCTTGTAATCTGTTATAAATATGGCTTCACTTTTGTAACTAATGTGTCATTTTGATAAAGGAACAGGGTCCCGATACATTAAAAACTATAAGCAAATGTGTTCAGAGTTTTTTTGAAGGTGCGGTATATATTGTTTATAAACCTTAACAGAATTAAGAAGATATATATGCCGTAGAATCTGTTTATATGCCCTGGGATTATACAACTTACTTCCAAAGGGGTTTTGAGTGGGAGAGAATATAAACGGTTAGAAAAATGTTTCAAAATGCATAACAGGCAAACTGTTGGCACTTTTTTACTCAAATTGTTGCTTAATAGAATTACAAAATGTAAGAACAGTAACAAATATTAACTAGAATTTATAATAATGTGAAAAATGATGCCCTGTATTATATATAGCAAAAGGTGCTACACAAGTTATGTAGCAGCCTCAAAATTATTAATTGTCAGTAGTGATACAGAATGCTGCCATATCTTTTTATCTATTATTATTTACTTTTATTCTCTGATTTTTTGTTATTTTTGGGCTTAATTACCTTATATTAAATCAGAAGGTATTTTCTGTTAACAAACAGGGGGCCAATAACTAGGATAAGCAGGATTGTACGGTATTTTATGATTGCAGGTAGGTTGATATATACATCTCACTGTGTTAGGGGGAAATGTTCGGGATTGAACATGTGTCAGCTTACTTGCAATAATGCATTAAGCAGGTAAAGGGCATGCCATCGATCCTGAATGGGTTAAACAAGTACTGATATAATTTAGATAATACATGTTGTGCTCTGTTGCATAGGCTAGCATTGTGTTAATTACTATTGGAATAAATATGACATGTGTTAATTATAATTATGATAGCAATTTAGAGCTGTCTTCCAGTGGAGTAAAATATTTATCAATAATCTTATGCAGCTATATTTTATATTGCTATATATTGGTGTCTTACGCAGCTATATATATTTCCTAGTGATCGGACCGATTGTAGTATTAATACAAGAAGTCTTACAGTGTTTATATTACAGTATATAGAGTGAAAAATTCATTTTTAAATAACCTCTCTATTGAAAGAACTATAATTAATTATAAAGATTGGCATTTACTTCCATAATCTCACTTTGATCTTTAGATATTAAGATTTGTTTGATATGTAAATGTCCTCACTTTGACATTACGCTGCACAGTGACTTATTGAAGAGCCTGGATATATACAGTTTTGGGATTATGTAACAAAATTATGAAAGTGTATAATCCCTGCATTCCCATGATACTAAAGATACGAAGTTACTAATTACGTTTTGAGTGCTTCGATTTAATAATCCCAAAGATATAGATACATGCTTTTTCAAGTTTATTATTTATTATACAGTGTGACATCACAGTGAGGATCCAGCCTTTACATATCAAACAAATCTTAATCAGTGCAGGTTGATATAATTGCACCCAAAAAAGTAAACACTGAGTTATTTAGTAATTTAGTTTGATGTCTAATTATGAAACAATGAAATTCAGAACAACACAAGCTTGATAGTTTAAAGGCTCTCGGAGAAACATGTAGTGTCTATTATAAGTCCATTCGATTGGCAAATCAATGGGTTATCTATTTTTAAGTAAAATAACTAAGGACTACGCTATTACGGCGGGCGAGGGGTTGTTGCGTACATGTATTTCTAGTTATGATTTTGAAGTAGTTGTACTATATAAATGGATGTAACTTCGTAAATGCGACGGATAATTATTTTTTTTGTATGTCATATTTCCCTTAAAGTGCCCAAGTAGAAATTTTTTTATTTTTTTATTTTAATTTTCCAAGTGGTAGAGCCAAAATTAGCTGAATAGTTCTTTTACTGTTTTTGATTTGGTCCATTGGTTTCTTCCAATATTGCAAGAAATCGCTATTTTGAATATTCCGCAAGAAATTTCTGGAAATCGCAAAGAGCCTGGTACCCACATGATGTGACGTAGCTTAAGAGACGGGATTTTTCTCAGTGATAGTGTATACAACACTATACAACAGAAACCAACACTGTCATTGAAGCGAAAAAAATTCCAGATAGATGTGTTGTTTTTGGGTGTGCTAACGAATCAGACTTGACGAAAGGAATTTCACTTCATCGCATGGCATGCCATTTTGTAAATTGGCGTCCTTTAAGCTACGTCATCACGTTGCTCGTCCCAGTTCCCATTAATTCCCTCTTCTCGGCTCTAGACATTTTTGAGAAGCATTTGATTGCTAATAGTGGTAACTTCATGCCGTTAAAACAAAAGAACACCGCCCTTTAAGTATAAGTATATTGCTCATTCACGAATCGAATTATATCTCCAAGTAAACAATGTTTGTGCAATTTGAATACAAATATCAATTCCTAAATTTTTTATATCAATTCGTTAGTTCTTATATATCAATTCGCAAGTTTTTCTATATTCACAGGAATTAGCAGGCATTCCCTCGCTCCATTAGAAAAGTAATGTCTTAATACTGCAATGACGTATAACTACGGAGAGAGATAGAATGTGCTACTTAGTCTTTAAATTGACGACATGACGGAGTAATATTTTTTAACATTAGTCGGTAAGTAAATATGCATTGTATTTGGATGACGTTTACCATTCATTTCCCCTTTCAGGGACTAGCTAGAGCAAGCAAATAATTTGAGAAAAAATATGAAACCATGTTTAAGCATTGTACATTGCATATATTTCTGCATGAATCATAAAAACAATACATATCATCACAATGAATTTGGCATATACCTCGACCTGACGATGCACTGGCAATTGCTCCACTTTCTTCACGAGTGGTCTTGTCACTTTCTTAAAACAATAAAGAAAGAAAGCGGTACTTTATTGGTTAAGCTGTGAAACTCTATGAGAATGTCGAGTTACGACAGGTTATTTTTATCAAATCTTTCGGAAAATAAAGACCAGAAGTAACACTATTCACAAACTCGTTGGAATCCGTCAATATTCTGGTCTAGCAAGTTTTCGAGATATTATTATCTTCCTCGCAACATGGGCGAGTTTGATGGTAGAGTTGGCTAGCGTTGCCATTGAAAGGCTAGAGGAACGATGCATGAAATTGAATACTGAAATAGTAAGAATGACAATAAGAGTATAGCAATGACGATAATGCTGAAACGGGAGGGGAGTGGGAGTAAATTCGACAGTGGTGCATTTCCATTTCAAAATATTTTGTTACCACCTTATGTTTAAAAGGCTTAATTACACCTGATGTATTTACAACTTAAATATCTAATGATACCCCTAGGTGCAAACCATTTACAATTTAAATATCTAATCTAACAATTTTATTAAAAAAATCACAATGCGTAGGTGAAGAGAAATTATTAATAATATTCATGCAATCTCGATTGTGATGGGCTAAACAACCTACAGACAATCATTGATATCTTGCCAAATATAAAAAAATAGGTACGCTTGGGCGTACATGTGTCTACTGCGAAGTCCCTGATGGAAAATATTTACTAATAGCTAGGACAATTAAGCTACAATAAAAAATAATAGTGAAAACACTATATATAACTACTACAGAATGGTTTACACATTTACGCTTGTACTTGCACTGAAATACAAGCGTATTTGTTCAGTGGAAATACAAGCATCTGCACGCAGGCTACTAGCCTACTATACAAGCACAATAAGGATCAAGAGACAAAATTAAAAGATAAGAACGTATCGCAAACATTTTATGAAGAAAAAGAAAAGAAGAGAACAGATTACAAATTTGACATTCAAGAAGGAAACAGATTACTAATTTGGTAAGTAGTTTTAACATAAGGTTTCAGAACGTTGTATCAAGTCGTTTGGTAACACATTCATGTAAAGTTCAAAAAAGCATTCCCATAGCCATGAAGCCATTTAATAAGAGCCAGAATGGGCCCAGGGACATATTTTGGTCCCACCCCTGCCCGAAAATTTCAATGAGTCAGCCATAAAAACCCATAATAATACTGCATAACTTAATTTCCCTTGAGACACGGACTAATTATTCCCTCTGGCCTCTCAGCCGAACCACAACAAGACGTATTCGACTAATTCTAGCAGATTAAACTTCGTTTACAAACTGATAATGGCGGACAAATATAGCGTATTTGGAGGACAAATAACTCTCTTCAGCTAAAGCTTATTTTACCTCTTCCGAGAAAACTGGATTATCTAATGCAAAGTGCCAAAGTGAGTCAATATTCCTCTATATGACCTAAATAGGCCATTGTTGTTTGTTGTAGAGTGATGTTATAATACATGGAACTTTTTATTTTGCTGGCAAAAACCACTTATACTGTAGTTATAATATAGTATGGGATCTTCACACCATGGCCTTTATCCCTTGCATAGACACTGTCATATGATAGTGTTTTTATATAACATATATATATATACTGTATATTGCATCAAATAATTCTTAGTATTGCTTCCAATATATCTCTTAGGATATTCTGTCATATAAACTCAAACCAAGTTGTTCTAATCTAAGTTCTAATAGCAAATGTGAATGTATTGTTACTCTAGCTTGACTGTTCTCATGAATTCTTCAAAACATAGCATGAGCCTGGTGAGGAATTCTGTGCTATGGGGGTACGGCGGCTGATCGATCAACGACTTTAAAACGACTTTAAAACGACTTTGAAAACCTTCATTTAAACAACTTGGTATAACCTTCGAAAATGTGCGGTAGAGCACACTTGCAAATTCACTGCGATTCATGTTAAAATACTTACCAAATGTCTGAAGTTTTCTTCATGAATAGCTCACTTCTTTCTTTAAACAAGTTGGCGTCAATATCGGAAATTATCGACTGTCAATCGTAAGTTGTCGTATCCGCATTGATCGGATGACAATCGTACGTTGTCGTTTAATTTTTCTGTGCTTTGATTGGTTCCGAAGACATTCTATTGTTAACTTAACTTAACGCAATGTATCTACTAGCGCATGCGCAGTGCAATATTGTCTGTAGGTGACGTAATTGTTCGAGTTTATAATTGTACAAGCTTTTCTTAGCCGGCAGTAATGTCAAAAGACATCTACATTTATAATTGTGTAATAAAACGATTATTGAATTCGGTTTTCGCATGATATCTTGTGTTATCCGCCTCAGTTTTACACAAACCTTGGCGCTGATAACACAAGATATCATGCTCAAGCTCCTCCAATAATTGTATAAAGCAGGTTCTCGTCTAAAGGCATTAACCGGTTTAAAAGAAGAAAAAATGTTGTCAGTTAGAGGATCTTCTTGTAGCATGTTGAGTTTTTTAGAAATAATATTGTATATAGGTATGTTTTGTGGATGAAATGTTAGGATGATTGGTATCTTGTTGTTGGAAAAGTGCTTGTGTGCGTGGAATAACGATAGCTTTCTCATAGGCTTTTTTAACTGGCTTCTCATAGACTTATTTATACTATTTTTACTAACATCTGCAAATACTATAACTTAAGGCCCAGTTACAAGGTGTAATTTTTCATGCAACTTGTCTCACAATGATGATTCGTGCGGCGTTACAAATTTGAAAATCAAGCATATCTAATAGATTCAAACCTTGCTAACCTAATGTGGTTGCTATGCTAACAGATTAGTTTCCATATTACTCTCTACCTTTATAACAATTCTTTGTTTTCAACCACACTTACAGCAACTTATTTAGCTATAGGAAGTTGACATCCTTTTCCCATAATTTCCAATGCAACAATACTGTTTAAAACAATAAAACAGTACCTGCAATGACGAAAAGTAGAACTTTTGTTTCTATACAAAGTGGCCTGGGAACGAATCTGTTACCATGGGAACCAAATAGCAACAATCTCACTGCTGAGTCTTGATGACTCAGTAAGTCTGCAACGTTTGAGCCTGTTTAGACCAATCCAAAGGTATGCCTGATTTTGAGTTTTGTTGTAATGCTGTGTCCAGCACAGCATGTGACGTCACAGCTCAAGTTACATGAAAGTCATGTAAAAGCCATCTTACATTATTTTACATATTCTTTCAAATACAATCATAAAAAGTTGGGTGAATTTTCATTGTACAGACTCTTTAAATAGATGGAAGACTTTGCCAAGAAGCTATTTAAGGTAGTGTTGTACCTCTAGCGGGTAGAAGTTTCTCCGTGATACATAGCATTGGTCTAGTTCGAACTGGAATTACAAGTAAAATGAAAACCTCGTTAATTAGGCTTAAAGCATACGGCAGTTATTTAGAATTTATATTTCCGTTTAGCGTTGTGCTAGCAAAACGACAAGCAATGCTAGTTGTATTTGGTCGTGATGACTGGTTCAAGGTGGTGCTTGCTTCTCTTCCAACAACAACGTGTAGATATTGTTATTTATGTAGCTTAATATCAGGCCCTCAAAGGGGGAGGGTAGGGGACGATATTGGGTTGAGGGACTGGGGCGGGGCGGGAGAGGAGGGCCTGACACAATCACTCATCGAAAAGCTTTCCGCCCCTTTGGAAATCGTGACGCGTGACAGATTTACTTCCTTCCGGTCCGCTGAGCATGGCACTGGTCAAAATGTCAATTTCAACATGTGAAAATGTCGGCTACTTCGGATGGTTGCAATTCCAAGTTTTGTGATATTTGCCAGGAAAATCTAAGAGTCAAATATGGATTTCGAACGTCAACTGTACCTCTCTTTAGCGCTACTACAAACAAATAATTTTGTTTATCTTTTGGCGGAAGGCAGATCATTCTTTCTGATTTGTTACAAGTTGTTGGTATTGCTGTAACAAAACCATAAGATTACCGTGGTTCCGTTTGTAAGCGATGTGCTAGGAAGATATTGAACTGTTATAAGTCCTTTACATATCCAGTAGGAAGAACACCAAGAACATCTTGTGGAAGAACGACCAAGCTTTTAAGGCACTCAGTTTGCTCTGGCTTGTTTGTAATACCTGGAAAATAAGTTAGGGCGCTTTCTAGTGAATTTTCAAATTCCTCTTCGTTCATAAAAAGACTCATTAATTGAAAACTCTTTTGTAAATTAATCCATACACGAGTAAAAGTGAACACTGAACACAATTCGATTTCGGCCAGGCGAAGTATCCACTGAGGCATTTTGCTTCCGTTATATCCAGTTTTGTCTTCTTGTCCAATCAGATCCCGCGGCCAGAATCTGGACTTGCAACACAAGCTTCGATGAGTGATTGTGTCAGGCCCTCCTCTCCCGCCCCAGTCCCTCAACCCAATATCGTCCCCTACCCTCCCCGTTTGAGGGCCTGATACTCAGGCTATTATTTACGTCGATCTCGCTATTTTATAATTGGTAATTGATAGTCAATAACATATGTCAATAACATAACGAAAAAACAGCGCTCCAGCAGTTTATTCAATATTTTATCATAAGAAGGTATATATATATATATATATAGAATATTTAATAAAAACTCATTTTGGGTTCAGATTCTGTCTATTCATTATTTCGAGAGTTAGATATCGTCAAATAACATGGAGAAAAATCCAAATTTTAAGCATCATGTGTGACAACACCTCCCAGTTTTGCGCCTTGTTAGGTTTGAAAGTTCGGAGAGGTTTCGTTCACTATTTTCCTTGATTTTTTGAATTGCGCCAGCAAAAGCATGTATTCAGCGGTTATCACATGAGGATAGAGTATATTGATAATTCATCATGAAAAGAGTTCTCAGACAATGGTTGACATTAGGCGACTTTCCAACGGTTATATGATACACATTCCACCTCATTCTACAAAGTACCAATCTTAACAATCAAGAGATTTGTAATAGGATTTGCAATAGTCCCAGGCTTTTGCGAAATTACTTACAAATTTTTTTTTTCAAAAAGCCACTGCAGATCATCATTTCTTCGATATGATTTCAAATGTTTGATTGATGACATAATTTTGACTTGCTGGCATCGAAAAAATAAAAATAAAAATAATTTCTATTTCTATTCTCAGTGGAATTTATAGTTGATTCGATAGCTTATCTTGGAATTGTAGATTTCATTTGCGAATTCATTTTGGCACAGTGTAGTTTGCTTTAAAAGATTGCTTTAAAAGATTGCTTTAAAAGTGCAGCATAATTATGATTTTGAAGTACTATATAAATGGCTGTAACTTCGTAAATGCGACAGATTATTTGTTTTGTATATCATATTTCCCTTAAAGTGCCCAAGTAGTAGTTTTTTTATTTTAATTTTGCAAGTAGTAGAGCCAAAATTAGCTGAATAGTTCTTTTACGGTTTTTGATTTGGTCCATTGGTTTCTTCCAATATTGCAAGAAATCGCTATTTTGAATATTCTGCAAGAAATTTCTGGAAATCGCAACCCACATGATGTGACGTAGCTTAAGGGACGGGATTTTCTCAGTGATAGTGTATACAACACTACAACAGAAACCAACACTGTCATTGAAGCGAAAAAAATTCCAGATAGATGTGTTGTTTTTGGGTGTGCTAACGAATCAGACTTGACGAAAGGAATTTCACTTCATCGCATGGCATGCCATTTTGTAAATTGGCGTCCCTTAAGCAACGTCATCACGTTGCTCGTCCCAGTTCTCATTAATTTGCGTTTGTTTCTCACTAATAGCATACTTAAAGTATCTATATCTTCGAAACCAATGGACCAAATCAAAAACCGTAAAAGAACTATTCAGCTAATTTTACTACTCGGAAAACTAAAAAATAGGGGTTATAGACATTTTTGAGAAGCATTCGGTTGCTAATAGTGGTAACTTCATGCCGTTAAAACAAGAGAACACCGCCCTTTAAGTATAAATATATGGCTCATTCACCAATATCTCCAACTAAACAATGTTTGTGCAATTTGAATACAAATATCAATTCCTAAATTTTTCTATATCAATTCGTTAGTTCTTATATATCAATTCGCAAGTTTTTCTATATTCACAGGAATTAGCAGGCATTCCTTCGCTCCATTAGAAAAGTAATTTATTAATACTACAATGACGTATAACTACGGAGAGAGATGGAATGTGCTACTTAGTCTTTAAATTGACGACATGACGGAGTAATATTTTTTAACATTTAGCCTGTAAGTAAATATGCATTGTATTTGGGTGACGTTTACCATTCATTTCCCCTTTCAGGGACTAGCTAGAGCAATCAAATAATTTGAGAAAAATATGAAACCATGTTTAAGCATACAGTACATTGCATATATTTCTGCATGAATCATAAAAACAATACATATCATCACAATGAATTTGGCATATACCTCGACCTGACGGTGCACTGGCAATTGCTCCACTTTCTTCACGAGTGGTCTTGTCACTTTCATCATGAGTTCTCACTCTCTCTTAAAACAATAAAGGAAGGAAGCGGTACTTTATTGGTTAAGCTGTGAAACTCTATGAGTATGTCGAGTTACGACAGGTAAAAGTAACACTATACACAAACTCGTTGGAATCCGTCAATATTCTGGTCTAGCAAGTTTTTCGAGATATTATTATCTTCCTCGCAACATGGGCGAGTTTGATGGTAGAGTTGGCTAGCGTAGCCATTGAAAGGCTAGAATTTCTCAAATGTTACATCTTATCGATCAAATATCGGAACGATGCATGAAATTGAATACTGAAATAGTAAGAATGACAATAAGAGTATAGCAATGACGATAATGCTGAAACGGGAGGGGAGTGGGAGTAAATTCGACAGTGGTGCATTTCCATTTCAAAATATTTTGTTACCACCTTATGTTTAAAAGGCTTAATTACACCTGATGTATTTACAACTTAAATATCTAATGATACCCCTAGGTTGAAACCATTTACTTTAAATATCTAATTGAACACTTTGTACATCGACTTATAAAAAAGAATCACAATGCGTAGGTGAAGTGAGATTATTAATAATACTCATGCAATCTCGATTGTGATGGGCTAAAAAACCTACAGACAATTCTTGAGGTCTTGCCAAATATAAAATAATAGGTACGCTTGGGCGTACATGTGTCTACTGCAAAGTCCCTGATGGAAAATATTTAATAGCTAGGACAATTAAGCTATAATAAAAAATAATGGTGAAAACACTATATATAACTAGTACAGAATGGTTTACACAGGTATATTGTAAGTAGTCTGCATGCAGGCGTAGCCTCCTCCGCAGGAAACTCTGGGGATTGGGACCGAAAAAAAATTCGTGAGAGTTGCCTGCCAAAACTCGACATGTATATTTTCCCACGCGTGTGGACTCACGCATGACAATTTTCATAATTGAGGGATTGGTAGCAAGATGTAATATTTTCTTCTATCAAGGGACCCCTGAGGTAGGAGAGCTGTTACAGTTTCGTACTGTCGTCGTGTCGTAGATATTATGGAAAGACAAAGGGGAATGTTTTTTTAAAGCAGCAAAAAAGTTGTCCAAGATTCTGTTAAATTACTCGCCTCGACGATTTCCCAATTAATGTATACATTATAGAATACCCGTCCACTTTTTGAAACCGCATTTTAAGGTAGAAATACAAACCAGGATGGTCTAAAATGTCTTTAAATATAATGTCAAAGATTTATATTGTGTGTAGTTGTTGATTGTTAATATTAAATTAAATGGGGTTTTAAAATAGAACGAAGTAATTGTATGTGATTAAAACTTTCCGTAATTTGACCCTTTCACTAACTGTCAACAGATACAAATGGCGAAAGTACAATTTAGCGTATACGTTAATACGGATTCTCTTTGCTTGATGGAAACCTTAAGTCAAACTGAACAGCATGATTGTCAACGATTCCGAAGACGCAAAGAGCAGAAAGCGGCGCTATAGGAACAAATAGAGCCCAAACGAAACACACCCGCGTAGGAGTTAATTTGTTTTGCCTGGCAATGACACGATTGATGAAGTGATATAAACGACTGCACGCCTGAAGTTCTTGTTCATTAAACAAGCACTTAGTTTAGGATAGTTTTTGACGAATGTCACATTATTTCAACGTGGGGTTCAACCTTTACTCTTTAGGCCATTATATTAAAGGGTGTATTTGAACATTTGGCCGACTCGAGGTTAAACTGAATTGATCAAAGCTCTTACTTTATGCTGTCACCTTGTCAAAGACAGTCGATTTTAAAACAATCACCGATTTTTCGCGACAATCTTGTATTTCAAGAAGGACAATCGAAAGCGGAATTGTTTACTGTGTTTTGCCAAATTATTAAACAGTTTTTAGATTACAAACGGTCAAAGTAGGATAACAAATTTGAAATTTAAAAATACAAGTGGTGAAAGGTAAATAAGATATCATGTTTCAGCTAGTCAAACGAAAGAATATTTGAAGGTATTTAGTAACGATTACAAGGTCTACAAGGGTTAGTCCCATGTCTTTCCTGTGACTTACGTTGAGGAATTAGAGATCGTAGATCGCGACGAATGTAATTGTGACTTGACGTCCTTTATTCGTTGATCACAGTCCGACTTTAAAGGACTTTTCTTTCATCAAAATCGTTTACCAAAGATTTATAAAATACCTGTCTCTGGAGATTTTGGTTGATGCATTTATTACAACACGACTGGATTATTGCAATAGTCCATCAACAAGCCAAATTACAACTGGTACATAACGCAGCGGCCAGGCTTATTTGCAAACTACCTAGATTTTTCCATATTACACCTGTCCTCTGTAGCCTCCACTGGCTTCCGATTAATCACCGTATTCATTTCAAGATCTTATTGATTACGTTCAAGGTAATTAATGGTATTGCTCCTGATTATATTTATAATATCAATGTCAAAAGTTCCTCTAGGTATAACCTATGTGGTAGTGATGAGACATTATTAGCATTACCATAAATCACTTGTAACATTAGGATATAGAGCGTTTGTATTTGCAGCCCCCAAACTATGGAACTCATTGTCTAGGGAAATTAGGAACATTAACTTTTTACCAATTTTGAAGATTCGCATTAAGACTAATTTTTAAACGTGCTTTTAATCTATAACTATGTTCTATATTTGTAACATTTTATGATGACTGTAATATTTACTTTCATCGACTTCTAGTGCGAAACTAAAAAGGCACTTTTATACTGCTTTCATCAAAGCTTTACTCATCTGTCTGACGAGATTTCCTCGTGGCTCCTGCGCGTGAATGATTCTGTTCTCTGTCGCATCCCTCTGTGTGCTATTTATTGGAATTCTGTAATAATACTGACTGATCATATGTACAAACAAAACGAGGAACGTCAAAGAACTGCCTCAGTAAAAACGTTTTACATGTGTTTTTACTTTCTGAACAGAATAAGGCTTGTCACGTGACTGCAGTACATAAAGATGTTCTTACATGAAGTTCTGAGTACACTTAAAATGTTCATTTCCATATATATATATATATATATATATATATATATAGGTATAAGAAAGAACTTCTTCAGGCAAAGTATACAAAACAGTATTTATTTCCAAACGTTTCGCCGATTAGGGCTTCTTCAGTGGAATAATCTGTGATAAAAGATATCGTCCTCTATATATACAATTTAGTTTAAAAGTGAAACAAAAGAATAATACAATATGTAAATATAAATAAAACAAAGACTAAATAGAAAGTGCTCTTCCTATACATCCGTTCATAATATTCGTGGAATGTTTCTTAATTTCAAGTGCTTCTATTGTTTTACGTTCGTTAAAATATTTAATATTAGCGTGTAGTATTTCCCATATAATTGGGGAATTATCTATTTGATTACCGTCGCTATGTGTCTTTAAATGACTAAAAACTGTCTGTGTTTTCATGCTAAGATGTTCCTTAACTCTAGTCCCAATGCTTCGTCCGGTTTCACCAATATAGACTATATGGCAATGCGAGCAAGTAATACGATAGACACAGTGTTTGGTATTGCACCGATTTTCTTTCACAGCCAGTATGCATGTTTTACAATTTTCCTGGCAGTTTTGCTTCTCTCTTGGTGGTGCGAAGACTCGTGACAACGGCTTTCCGTTCATAAAATGGACCCTGATACCACTTATTCCAGAACGGCGAACAACCACCAAAGCGCGTCGCTTCATTTCTTCATTGATATACGGTAACTAATTAAGACAGATGTTTTTTCCTGTTCTTCCTTACGCACAGGTGCGGTGTGTAACGTATGTCTGATGACCGCTTTCACAAACCTTTTCGGGTATCCATTTTTAAGAAATATGCGTGTGATTGTGCGAAGAGATTTCGTTCTCGACGAGGGATCTGTTGAACGTGAAATAGCTCGTCTTGTTTCTCCCACCAAAATAGCACGCTTCGAGGATATCGAACCATGACTATCCCAAGGTGTAATGGATTCACTATGGATGGGTTTAATGTAAAGCGTAGTGGTAAATGTTTTCTTGATGGAATCAAATAAAACCATTGTGTCTAAGAATGGTATTTGATTATCCTTAGGCATTTCCATTGTGAACTTGATGGCGGCGTTCAGGTTGTTGACTACGGACAATAGATACTCAGGAACAATTGTATTCGACATCCACACTACAAAAATATCATCAATATATCGCTTTAAGATAACTGATCCATAATATATATCAAGTATTTGTGAGTCGAGTTCGTTCATATACATGATGGCAAGTGTTGGGGCAAGGTTGTTGCCCATAGCGAGACCAGTCTTCTAGCTGTAGCCTTTACCTCCGATTAGTACGACGTCACTTGTCACACTTAGTCTGAGAAGTACTTCGAAATCTTCACCACTCAAAGCGAATAAACCAGTATCTGATTTATGTTTCAGAAAGAAACGCTTTACAGTGGTGAAGACTCCCGGGGTGTCGATGTTTATGTCTTCTAGTGGTATCGAGCCATACAGGTTACAAACATCAAGACTACAGAAACCATGAACTTCTCCTTCGATGTCCTGAACGCCGCCATCAAGTTCACAATGGAAATGCCTAAGGATAATCAAATACCATTCTTAGACACAATGGTTTTATTTGATTCCATCAAGAAAACATTTACCACTACGCTTTACATTAAACCCATCCAGGGATAGTCATGGTTCGATATCCTCGAAGCGTGCTATTTTGGTGGGAGAAACAAGACGAGCTATTTCACGTTCAACAGAGCCTCGTCGAGAACGAAATCTCTTCGCACAATCACACGCATATTTCTTAAAAATGGATACCCGAAAAGGTTTGTGAAAGCGGTCACCAGACATACGTTACACACCGCACCTGTGCGTAAGGAAGAACAGGAAAAAAACATCTGTCTTAAGTTACCGTATATCAATGAAGAAATGAAGCGACGCGCTTTGGCGGTTGTTCGCCGTTCTGGAATAAGTGGTATCAGGGTCCATTTTATGAACGGAAAGCCGTTGTCACGAGTCTTCGCACCACCAAGAGAGAAGCAAAACTGCCCGGAAAATTGTAAAACATGCATACTGGCTGTGAAAGAAAATCGGTGCAATACCAAACACTGTGTCTATCGTATTACTTGCTCGCATTGCCATATAGTCTATATTGGTGAAACCGGACGAAGCATTGGGACTAGAGTTAAGGAACATCTTAGCATGAAAACACAGACAGTTTTTAGTAATTTAAAGACACATAGCGACGGTAATCAAATAGATAATTCCCCTATTATATGGGAAATACTACACGCTAATATTAAATATTTTAACGAACGTAAAACAATAGAAGCACTTAAAATTAAGAAACATTCCACGAATATTATGAACGGATGTATAGGAAGAGCACTTTCTATTTAGTCTTTGTTTTATATATATTTACATATTGTATTATTCTTTTGTTTCACTTTTAAACTAAATTGTATATATAGAGGACGATATCTTTTATCACAGATTATTCCACTGAAGAAGCCCTAATCGGCGAAACGTTTGGAAATAAATACTGTTTTGTATACTTTGCCTGAAGAAGTTCTTTCTTATACCTATATCATATAAACCAGGCATGATGAATACCTTTGTTTTTCCTTCATATATATATATATATATATATATATATATATATATATATATATATATATATATATATATATATATATATATATATATATATATATATATATATATATATATATATATATATATATATATATATATATATATATATATATATATATATATATATATATATATATATATATATATATATATATATATATATATATATATATATATATATATATATATATATATATATATATATATATATATATATATATATATATATATATATATATATATATATATATATATATATATATATATATATATATATATATATATATATATATATATATATATATATATATATATATATATATATATATAACTACATGTTCAACTACTTATTGATCTGATTCCAGCCATCTTTCTAAGCTTAGTAAATTGAGCTTGGCTTAGTCCCTTAGTAAAATGTCAGCGATCATTTCGTCCGATCTGCAGTATCCCAATTGTACGGTAGCTTTAGCGACTTGCTCTCGAACAAAATGATACTTTATGTGATGTGTTTTGCCCGTCCATGGAACTGTGGATTTTTAGCCATGCAGATTTCCGCTTTGTTATCCTCTAGTATCAACGTTGCTCCAGTTGGCTTGCTCTTCAGATCAGTTAGAAGCTGTCGGATCCAAACTGCTTCTTGCGTTGCACTTGCTAGTGCTATGTACTCAGCTTCTGCGGTAGAAAGAGCCACACAGCCACACAGGGGCTTCGGTGGTCAGGGCCACTGCCTTCCACCTCTGAGGTCAACAGTTCGAATCGTGTGCTCGGACATTTGATCGCACGTGGAAAGAGTTGGTCAACACTCCGCCGAAAGTCGTGGGTTTTCTCCGGGTTCTCCGGTTTCCTCCCACAGGGAAGTTGACGGGGCGGGTTAGGATAAATAGTTAGGAAAACTAATGATGATAAAAACTGTAAAAATAAATAGCTAAGGTTAATTGATTGGGATACTGGGTACTAGGTACCGAATATAATAGAATAAATTGTCGATGTTGTGAAGCGCATTTGATCATATACACATGCTAATTTGCGCTATATAAATAGTAATACCATGATGACCTCGGGTTCTTTTGTTCTCGCCGGGTGGTTTAATCACGATATTCCCGGCTTTAGCGGGGAGATCTCTAAATCTCCCGGCAAAGCCGGGCAGATTTCTAATTTCTCCCTGATTAAAATTCATGAGCCAAAATTCAAAGACACGACAAAGAGTTTTGTTAATACGTTTTACACAACAAACAAAATAATTACACTACAATGTTAATGACAGTAAGATAAAGTGTTAATTAGTCGACTTATTAATATTCACTTTTCACTAAACATTTCACACAATTATATTAATTTCCTACAATGGAAAATTGTTGAATACATCACTGATCATGCATTGTATTACACAATACTCCTACTATCAATTAGTTTTGTACAATGAAAACACTAGTTTCACCTCGGTCATCATGGTATTACAAACTAATACAATGGTTTTTAAGAATATAGTGATCAAATCTCCCGCAAACCGCGGAATGTTTGTGAAAGTCCCTCGGGACGCCTTCGGGCTTCGCCCTCATGCTTTCCCTCGGGACTTTCACAAACATTCCTCGGTTTGCGGGAGATTTAATCACTATATTCTTAAAAACCATTGTATTACTTATAATAAACATTATTATTATGTTTCTTGCTTCTCCAACTGATCTTAAAGATGTATCCTGACGTTGATTTTCGGTCATCAAGGTCTCCTGCCCAGTCAGCATCTGAATATCCCACGCATCCGGTCATTTCATTCTTGCCATTCTAGAGTAAACTCATGTCCTGAGTTCCACTCAGATAACGTATAATGCGTTTAACAGCTGTCCAGTGCTGCTTAGTTGGCTCAGCACTGAATCTTGCAACATTGCTTACTGCATATGCAATGTCAGGTCTTGTTTTTGCGGACAAGTAAAGTAAGTTTCCTACGGCAGATTGATAGAAGACTTGGCCAACACGTTCGTTGTCTTCTGTTGGCTTTACTTGGTCAACACGTTCGTTGTCCTCTGTTGGCTTTACTAATTTTGTCCCACATTCAACAGGTGTGCTCACCGGTTTGGAACTTTCCTGGCAATTTTTTGTAAGATGATCTTTGTTTATGCTTCTTGGCCGATCCATATTTCTTTCAAATCTGGTTTCTGGACAATTTTAACACCAAGGAAACGGTGTAATTCCCCCATATTCTTCATTTAGAATTTCTTGACGAGGTCTTTCTTGACTTTAGTAATTTGTTGATCACTTTTTCCAGCCAGGAGAATATCATCAACGTACACAGCAATGATAAACATTTCTCCCTCTTCCACGACGTAAATACATGGATCACCAGCCGTTTGCACAAAGCCCATTTTCTTCAACTTGTCGTCAAATACAGAGTTCCAACAACGTGGTGATTGTTTGAGACCATAAATGTTTCGGTTTAACTTGCAGACTAGCTAGATGTTCCTTTCCGTTAGCAATAAAACCATCTGGTTGTTTCATGTAGACTTCCTCCTTGAGTTCTCCATTCAAGAACGCTGTTGTAACGTCCATTTGATGCAGCTTAAATCAGTCCGTGCTGTGAAGCTAGTGCAATTATGGTTCGCACTGATTCAAACCTAACCACAGGACAGAATGTTTCATCATACTCATCACCAAACTTCTGACTGAATCCTTGAGCTACCAGACGAGCCTTGTGTCTTTCAACCGTTCCATCTGCATTGGTCTTGACTTTAAATATCCACTTGCTACCAACTGCTTTCCGATCTTTAGGCAGTGCCACCAGATCCCAAAGTTCATTAATTTGCAATGAAGCTATTTCTTTTTCCATCGCTTTCATCCAAGTGGCTTTTTGTGAACTTGCCAGAGCTTCTTTGACAGTTCTTGGCTCATCGTTGTTTGCAGCAGTTTCCCACTCACCATAGCAGTCTGTGGCTTTTCGACCTCTCTCAGATCTTCTCAGGACTGCAGGCGCAGGTGTCTCATCTACGATAGGCTCTTCATATGCTGTAAAATCAAGTTCCACATATTTGTTCTTCGGCTCATGTTCTTTGGAAACTTCAGTTCCACAAGATGATTCGTTGAACTTGACATCTCGACTGTGGAAGACCCTTCCACGTTGCGGATCGTAAAGACGATATCCCTTCGTTTCAGTGCTATAACCAAGAAGAATACACTTTCTGGCTTTGGAGGTCCAATTTCTTCCGTTCGTCGTTTGGCACATGGGCATATGCTTTGCATCCAAACACGCGCAGATGCTTCACGTTAGGTCTCTCAGCCATCCAGGCTTCAAATGGCGTCTTTCCTTTCACTGCCGTGGTGGGACTGCTGTTGATAATGTTTCTGCCCAGAACTTGTGTGGGAGCTTTGCATCAGCCAACATGGACCTTACAGATTCAACCAAGGTCCGATTCATCCTTTCAGCCACGCCATTTTGTTCTGGTATCTTTGGCACAGTAAGCTGGTGTCTCACCCCCTCCTTTTTCAGGTAATTTTCGAACTCTGCTGAGGTGTACTCGCCTCCGTTGTCTGTACGCAAGACTTTGAGCTTTTTACCAGTGGATTTTTCAACCAGGGCTTTCCACTCCAGAAATTTCCCAAAGATGTCGTCTTTGCATTTCAAGACATAGACCCATACGTAGTGAGTGTGGTCATCAATAAATGTTTGTCACACACATCACTGTGCACCAACTCAAGTGACTCTTTGGCACATTCACTTCTGTCGACTGGGAATTTGCTTCGATGATGCTTTCCTTCAGATCACGATTCACAGAAGTCGATATCTTTGGACTTGTCATAGTCATAGCCGTTGACCAGGTTATCCTTCGCCAGTTTCTGGAGGTTTTGTACACCAAGGTGACCATATCGCCTGCATGTGCCAGATGACTTCCTTGCTTTCTTGGCTTGGATTTTCTGAAGTAGCATTTGCTTGATGGGTTCTCACACAGTTCAGGTAATACAGGTTTCGTACTCTGGTAGCAATAGCAATTGGATTTTGATTTTCATCCAGAATGTGGCATCCATCTTCATCAAACTTGACAGTCTTTCCAGACTTTGTTGCTTGAGGCACACTTAGCAAGTTATAGGACAGGCTTGGAATATACAACACATCTTGAAATATACACTTCTTTACCTTCTGGCTCTTTGGAGACTCTATTTCTGTTATTACAATTACACGACCAGTTGCTTGGACAACATATCCATCTCACAATGTGACATCTTGAGGCTTTTCCAGGTTATGTAATTTGACAAACAGGCTAACATCATTGCACATGTGACAGGTTGCTCCAGAGTCTATGATCCAGGTATTCATTCCTTCATTGGAACTAAATGCATGACTCACCACCAACCCCACTTCATAACTGTCTGAGCTGCTGTCTTTTCGTTTCATTTCAACCATATTGTGAGCCTTCTGCTTGTCATCAAGATTCCCCTTCAATTCCCTATCGCCAAAATCATGCTTTGGTGTGTTCAGCACTCTACAGTTACGTTTGATATGGCCAAACTTTCCACAATGATAACACTTTGGACCTTTACCTCTCCATTGTTGATTGACAATCATGGCTTTCGTTTCATCACTTGTTTCAGAACTTGGGCACGTTCACATTTGCCTCGAGGGCCGTTACCAGCATATCGTACGAATCGGGTAAACTCGCTAACAGGTGAATAACTCGATCCTCCTCCTGAATCGGGTCATCGACAACCGCCAATCCATCGAAGATTTCTGTCATCTTCTTGATGTGGTTTTGAATTGACTCTCCGCGTTTCAGTCGCAATGAGTATAGCTTACGACGCAATGCCAACTTGTTAGCCCACGTTTTCTTTTGGAATTGATCTGATAGCTTGTCCCAAACCAGAGAAGGGTCTTGTGGATCTCCAAGGAGGTACATCAATGACGGTTCAACAGACAAGACAATGGTTGCCAGAGCACGATCTCTTCTTGCCACGAATTTTGCATATTTTCAGCTTCTTCTTCACTCGGAGCCACTTCACTCTTGGCCACAATGCCACAATGTCCCAAAGACCTTCTTTCATAAGTGCCATTCGACATTGTACTTTCTAAGTGGGATAATTGGTGCCATTCAGCGAAATTATGCTCGCCATTGTCACGTTCGAGCCAGAACCATCACAGTATCAGACAGTACCTTCGAGTACAACTAGTTCACAATTGCTTCTTGAATTTAAATTCCGTCTGGGCACATAACCTATTGGAATTCTGTAATAATAATGATCATATTTACAAACAAAACGAGGAACGTAAAATAACTGCCTCAGTAAAAACGTTTTACATGTGTTTTTACTTTCTGAACAGAATAAGGCTTGTCACGTGATTACAGTACATAAAGATGTTCTTACATGAAGTTCTGAGTGCACTTAAAATGTTCATTTCTACACTATTTTCAATTCATCTGTCCAAAAAGGATCCATTCCATGCTCGGTGTGGAAGTCTGCTAATGTCACACCAGTCCAAAAGTGTTCGTCGGCGCTGAACGTTAACTCCGACTTTAGACTAATCTCGTCGAGTCATTCCCGTATGAGTGGCTGTTTAAGTCCGCTGTTGATATTAGACCTATTCTCCGCAATTTGTCTCATTGAAATGCTCGAGGCGATTAATAAAACTGGGTCTGCTTTAAGGATTTGCCTACTCGACTTTTCTAAAGCATTTGATGGTGTAGATCATAATATTATGTTGAACAAACTTAAATGGATTTCCAATTTCCTAACTGATAGACTGGAAGTCCATCAACGTTGGTGTCCCTCGGCGAACAAAACTAGTTCTTCTTTTATTAGTGGTCATGGTCAACAATCTCGTAATCTCTGATAGTGCCGTCAAGTATGTGAATGATACTTACATATACCATCATATGGGAAGCCAACTCACAGGACTCCAGTCGTGTTTACTTTCATTGGTTTCTGCGTGCGCAGACTGGTTCGCAAATAACAACATGCTGAATCCTTCCAAGACTAAAGAAATGTGCATCAGCTTCTCGTACCAGCTTCCTTCGTATTCTATTATAATTATAGATAGTTTGGAGATTGATATCGTCTCAGAAGCTAAATTGCAGCGACTTAGATCTCCAATGATCGCAAATGGAACAGCAACGTGGATTACGTATGCAAGAAAGCTGCCAAGCGCACTACTTAGGAGAATCGCTATACAAGTTAGTGTATTGTTCTCTGTGAATTGCACCTGTATACGACCTATTCTGGAATACGCATGTGAAACGTGGCATCATAGCCTTCCACAGTAGTTGAGCGATCAGATAGAGAACATTCAGAAATTGGCACTAAATAATCATATTTCCAGGAAGGGGATATATTGATTCCTTAACGAACACCAAGTTTCCGACTCTTTATCAACTTAGGTGCGACCTATGTAAACGCATCTTTTTCAACATGACTGTCGTTCTCATAAGTTAAATTAATACATTAGTTCCGCCAAAACGAACACTAATATATAGTATGAGTGCGCAAGCCTCACTATCGAACAGCTTCACACCATCTGCTACATGTACATATAATACAACCTAGCAGTTATTGTCATGTATTGTAACTCATCCCGGATTCATGTAAATAGCCCCTTAGTTAACGCTTGTTGATGGGGCGTCAAAATGCAACAAAAGTGTTTCGACTGCCTGCATTGTATCTATGGAAACCTCTTCCGTTTAGTGATGTTATACATTGGCGTCAGCGAAAATGTCTGTTAATTTACACTGACACTGAGTGGACGTGTGTAAATTTGCTCCGAAATATTATTAATTTTTGAGTGATTTCTATACGAATTTGCTTGACTTTCAAACAAACGAACAATCGAGAGCAGCGAACGATTATATTAAATTGATGGCGTCGACCGAAGAAAGTACGACCGAAGAAAGAATTGCTGTTGAAAACTCGAAGATAAAATGGTTTGGAACTCTGGAAGAACTCAAGAAGTTTGTACAGTCCTCATTGGCACTTGAGGGAAAATGGTCATCTCCTGGTGGTTCATGTAAGCAGTTTATCGATGAAACTCAGTCTGTTGTCTTTAAATACCATATAAACTCATGTACTATTCAAGTTCAAGAAGATGTTGACGATCGAATCAGGAAGATACTGTTGGAGATGGCAACGAACAGGAAATCGACGATTGCGAAACCAGTTGATCACAACTTAGTTCAAGATACAGAAGAATCTCCCAACGTTGACCTTACTAATAACACAAGTAACGAAATCTTAACTGAACAACAAGCTAAGAAGCCAGAAAATCGACGGTTTACCTGTGACTGCCCGAGCAAGGAAATAATCATTGAACTCGAAGGGATAAAATTAGAAATTGCAATTCTTCAATCGCAAATTCGTTCAACAAAGCCCGCTACCCCAGAAGAAATTATAAAAGAACTGGAAAATAGCAAGATTAGTAGCTTCAATGATGAATTATCTCTTGCGAAAGCAGAGCATAAGTTACAGATTAACCAATTGAGAGAACATGCATTCGAACTCGAACAAAGGGCTCTACGTGCTGAAGAAGAAAGAGATTGCCTCCAAATGGCGCTTAGATTGGTTATGCGAGATTTAGCAGAATCTGAAAATAATAAAGGTCAAAGCACAAGACTAAACGCCGAGTTCCAAATGGTAAAAGGGAAATCTAGAGCCAAAAATGTTCGCATTGAGAAAGAAGCCACGGGACCGCCATTAATAGATCTTACAAACACATTTAATTTATTAAATGATGAATATTCTGAAAATGAGCAATCTTATGAAAATCGAAATGTTGACAACCCCGTGGAATTAACAACGCCAAGTCAATTGTCTTTTCACCAATTAACAAGACAAAGACAAGCGCCTCCTCAACATCAACCTTCAAGTCAACCAACTAATGAGCTACACAGTGAAATTCACTCCCAATCAATGAGCCATAACTTAACCGATTTACCTATTAACTCACAAGGGAATGAACTCACCAATAAACGTCCTCTTAAACCAATTGTTCTACTTGGAGACTCAATGGTTAGACGTCTACAACCAAATAAATTACGACAGTCAACAAAAAAACCTGTCATTATTCGAACCTTTTCTGGTGCAACGTCGGGCGATATGATTGATTATGTAAAACCATCAATTCGCAATGAACCGAGCCATATTATTATTCATGTAGGCACCAACGACCTTAAGAATAACGATTCTATCACCGTAGCCCGAAATGTGTGCAATGTGTGCGACGAAATCAAAGCAAACAGCCCAAACACATCTATTTCCATATCTGAAATTATTCAACGAAAGGATTCTGAGGAGGTGAATACTAAAGGCTCCGAAGTAAATCGCCTCTTTGCCAATATTTGTGAGACAAGAGGTTGGTCACTTATTACCCACGCAAATATAGATGAAAGAAGCTTGGATAGATTTGGTCTCCACTTGAACTCACAAGGTACTGCACTTCTAGCAAGTAATTTTATAAACCATATCAAGCGTTTTTAGCACAGAGTCTACTTTAAATTATATTCCTGCAACCCACTCGGATGACGCTAGAGTTATTGACTCCAGTAACTTAATTGATCCTCTCGCTGATATATTTAATAGCATAAGTACTGATGGGGCTGAACCGTTATTACACGCTACCTCTCCTTTCGCTAAATTAAAAGGTTTCAAAATAGGCCACTTAAATATTACCAGCTTGATCAAACACCTAGACGAACTCTTAGTATATATGCAGGACCAGCTACTTGATATATTAACCTTAAACGAGACAAGGTTAGACAATAGTGTCAGAGACTGTGAAGTTGAGATCCCTGGTTATGATATAATTAGGAAAGACCGCAACAGAAATGGTGGAGGAGTTGCGGTCTATATATACGGAAAATATACCATATGTGAATCGTAAGGAGATTGTTCCTGTTACCCTCGAGGCAATTTGTATCGAGGTCAACAAACCTAAAAGCAAACCGCTACTCGTCGCAACATGGTATAGACCACCTATCTCGAAGATTGAATTGTTCCTACATTTTGAAAAACTACTTGAATCTATCGATGATGAAAAAAAAGAACTTGTCATTACGGGGGATCTCAACTGTGATTTTTTGAAGTCAGATGGAAACCCACATACCAATAAACTAATTGATATTATGAATAATTTTCAACTACAACAGCACATCGCAACCCCAACGCGAATTACAACTAAGTCTCAAACATTAATCGATGTAATATTTACTTACATTAGTGATAAAAAGTCCTCTGAAGCAGGAGTTATTCGGCTGGGTATCAGTGATCACGATCTGGTATATTTGTGTCGAAAGCTCAGTATCCCAAAAAAGCATCAAAAATTGTATTTACCAGACAATTCAAAAATTATAATGCCAACCACTTTAGACAAGATATAAGTGAAATCTTAAATCCTAACACAATTTCTATGTCAAATGATCCTAACCTTTTATGGCAGGAATGGAAAACTAAATTTTTAGAAATTGTGGACAAACATGCACCAGTAAAACAGCGTAGAGTCAAAAATGAGTACAAGCCTTGGCTCACTCATCAAATAAAAAAACAAAGTTACCATAGAGATTATCTTAAAAGGAAGGCAATTAAGTTTGGATCTAAGATATACGAAGAAGCTTATAAAAAGTACAAGAATAAGTTAAATAAACTTATCAAAACTACTAAAGAAGAATATTTTAAAACTAAGTTAAGTAATGCCAATAATAGTAAAGACTGTTGGCAAGTGATTAACGAATTATTAAATAACAATATAAAGACCACGCATATTAAGCAACTGAAAGTGAACAACCAAATTATAAAAGATGACCATAACATTGCTAATAGCTTTAACCAATATTTCTCAACCATTGGTTCGAAACTTGCTGAGGATATTATTAGCAGTGATACTGATCCCTTAAGCTTTGTGACTCGTGCAGAAACCGCATTTAATCATATGAAAATTAAAAAATCATCAGGAGTTGATGGGATTGCGATGAAATTACTAAAGGATGCAGGCCATACTGTTGTTGAATCACTTGTTAACATTTTTAATGTATCAATCCAGACTGCAATATTTCCCGATGAATGGAAATTGGCTCGAGTATCACCAATTTTTAAGGAAGGTGATAAAACAGATTGTGGAAATTACCGCCCAATTTCTGTTATATCAGCTGTAGCAAAACTTTTTTGAAAAACTCGTATGTATCCAACTAAGTTCATTCTTGATTGAAAACAACATTATTTCAGAGCAACAGTCTGGCTTTCGTCCACAACATTCAACTGAAACTGCTCTCCTTTTTTCTACAAATGAATGGCTTTTCAACATGGATAATGGTTTAATTAATGGCGTTCTCTTTCTGGACCTCAAAAAAGCCTTTGACACGGTAAATCACGACATCCTAATCTCTAAACTTGAGGAATATGGCGTTAGAGGAACCAGTCTTGAATGGTTTAGATCGTATATTAAAAAAAGGAAACAAATTTGCATGATTAATAACGAATCGTCAGATGTAAGGGAACTTAATTGTGGAGTGCCTCAAGGATCAAACCTAGGGCCACTTCTTTTCCTCTTATACATTAACGATTTACCAAATAGCTTAGCAACTACAAAGGCAACATTATTTGCCGATGACACCACTCTCTCATGCAGTGGATATACAATTAACGAGATTGAAGATAAACTAAATAAAGATCTAGAAAATGTTAATAAATGGCTTATTGCAAATAAACTCACACTGAATAAAGATAAAACAAAATTCATGTTAATTGGTTCTAATTATCGTCTGGTATTAATTACTGAAAGCCCTCAAATTAACATTGGTGGAGATAGGATAAAAAGAGTTCCATATAAGAAAACGCTAGGTTTGATCATTGATGAACACTTAAAATTTGATAAGCACATAGAGGAACAATGTAAAAAAATTTCCCAGAATATTGCTCTGCTAAGAAGAGCAAAATCTTTCCACTAAAAGATCTAGTTACAATGTATAATGCTCTAGTTTTGCCATACCTCACATATTGCTCGACAGTTTGGAGAGACGGTTGTTTTACTCATATTAACGAACTATCTAAATTACAAAGGAGAGCTGCGCGAGTGATAACTGGTGATACATATGATGTTCGTTCCAGTGAAATACTTGATAAACTTGGATGGTTGCCTATCGACAAAACTTTAAAAAATCGTGAAATAATCTTAACATTTAAGGCATTAACTGAAAGGTTACCGAAGTATATATCTGAGCTATTTAACAAATGCAATAACACAAATTACAATTTACGAAGCAATGATACTAAACTGTCGTTGGCGAAACCAAAAACAAATTTTCTCAAAAGAAGTTTTTCTTATAGGGCTGCCATTTCCTGGAACGAGCAACCGAACGAAATAACGGAAAATTTTCGAACCATATCAGTGCCATCTTTCAAACGATACCTTAAAAGTATACCGTTACAAAATAACTAATTAATCATTTATTATTATTATTAATTTTAATGTAATCTATTTAATTAATAATTATTTTATAAGTTGTATGTTGTATTGTTTGTTTAGCTTTATATTTATTGTAAATAACCATTGTAACACGACCCTTTGAAAAGCAGTTGTTTTATACTGAAAGGCTACCGTGTATAAATAATTTGTATAATAATAATAATAATAATGGTTATTCCGCATGAAAAAATAGATTTACTCAAATTTTTTGCGCATATTGAAACCTTTTTTCTCCATATTTGCGCATATTGTAAATTTGAGTAAATCCATTTTTTCGTGCAGTCATTCATCTATAACATGCGATTAGAAACTGAGTGAATATCCTAGGTGTCTTATGACGTAAGTAAAATTAAGCGACGCCGATAAAATGGAGTTTCTCGAAAAATTCTGGCGAGCAGAAACATCTGATGCTCATGCAGCATCTTCATAAACGAAGGTTTCGACCGAAAATACAACAAACTTCCAAGTTAAATGGCTAGGTCAACGTAGACTGCTTACTTATAACGGACACGTCGTATTTATAGAGAAGGTTGGTGCTTACCATGCCTTCTGTTCTTAAATAATCAGGAGAAAGAATGGTTAAGAGTTTTTGTGAAAACTCCATTCAGAAACTATAAAAATTCAAAGAGGAACTTGATTCACACGCGATTACATAGCACCACAAAGGATGTACTGTTGACCGTGCTTGCTAATATCGATACACAGATCAACACAATGCGTACGCAGGCACATGGAAGACGTGCAGTTGCTGAAGCGACTACAAGCAATGAAGGTATAACTTCATAACAATCATACGACTTCTGGTAGATAGCAACACTGTTCTGAAAGAACATCTCATTTCGGGAACACGGTAGGCATGGTAAATCCTTCAAGAACTAAACCATTGGAGTTGAATTGATCGGCGACTACTTCAGACAGTGCCTTGATGAAAATCCCCACTTTACATTATTGACGACCAAACAACTTCCCAGGACAGGTCGTTTTTCGATGTGTCTTTCCTGCTTTACTTTATTGTTAACCCATCCAACCCAACAAAGTCTGAGGCTTTAAAAGACATGTTTGACCTATACTGAACCATACTATAGCGGCTATATAGCCAGAACTTCTTGGAAGTCTTTATACACACCCTTTCCCCAGAAAGAGGTATAAGTTGAAAAACTTGCCATGGTAGCCATGGTAGTTCAAGAAAAATCATCCAAAACGAAATCACTGCAGTTGAATTAATTCGCGACTAAAAAATCCTCTCT
>JAYKKM010000270.1:1682500-1692500 GCA_035772405.1 Chrysogorgia sp. JL179-B06 | reverse complement strand
TTGTGCAAATTAACAATGTTATTTGAATGATTCCTGTAATTTGAATGATACATGCATATTGCATATACACAGAAACAAAAATAGAGATTGTGTAAAATAGTTTATTAACTAAATATGTCAATATTTTCAATAATTTATTAACTAAATATGTCAACAACATACTATACTGGCAGGTTTTAAAATCTACTTTTAAAGCATATTTCTCAATAGTACATTATCGTTCCTAATCAAGGTAAACCTGATATTATCATGCCCAATTAATGGATATTCAAACAACTGGCCCAGATTAACATCTTGTTTTAGGAACTCACACATATTTCACTAAAAGCCCATTTAAAACTAAGTAACGATATTCGGTTGAAACACTACATTTGTTTATTTCCTGCTAATCTGTGGACCTAGTTACTCTGTCCTAATTCATCAGAGGAATTACATGTATAGATCTAATGAAGGCATGAGTCAATGTGTCAAAGACTTTGGAAGAGTTTTGCAAGAAATAACTAAACGTAGTGTCAATTTTCACTAAAAATTCAATTAACATTATAAAAACATGAAATTTTCAGTTATATAATCAATGTTTTGTTTCAATAAAATGTTCTAACTGTTTTCATCCTTTATCTTCCTACCAATTGCACGCCTTTCATTTCTCCATGTTTGTGCCATAATGCCATTGTTGCCTCATTGGTGTATTCTGTCGCTTTATAGAAGTGCTTCAGGACATGAGCTGAAAATAAATAAAGATATAAATTTTAAAATATTAATAAGAGGGATATAGTCCTACAGGTATAAAAGAGATATTTGTAGAGTTATTTTTAAAAAATTCAAGTGAAGAGGTACAGTACTGTAGCTCTAAATACTTGCTTTTGTTAATTACTTTTTTATTTGAAAGGAAATAATGAAAGAGAAGTAATAGAGATGAGAATGCAGAATCAACCCCTCACTTGACCTATAACATTGACCTATAATCCAGAACCATAGTGATAAATTAGGCAGATATACTGTACATACAGTATGGTACCAGTCAATTTAACAATTAGACAACAAGGCACAAGTGTTCTATGCAAGCCAAGTTGTCTAACGCTCATCACAAGTTAATTGTTTTTGTATCAAGAAACTAGTCGGTCAAACTTAAAATATGAAAATAAAGACAAACTGCAAAGTTTCTGCATTGTTTTGATTTTCAAAACTGGTGCTTAATCACTATAAGTGGTCTATCACAAACAGACCTATAGTAGCATAGCCAATTAGCATTGGCGACTGACCACTAACTAGTTTAAGTTTGTTGTCTTGATGCCATTGAATGATAATTATCCAATGGCTTTGGTGTCACTAAATTTAGATTACAACAAAAACCTGGTATTATTAAAGACTTGAGGGGACTTTTTGAGAGAGGCATAATAGGTCTCTTATTGTTAAAATTTAAACACATGTATAACAACACATATTTTTTCCAAGGAAAGTTCTAAAGTAAGTTATCGGCACTCTGAGCATTAATTGAGAATCCCTTTCGTACATTTTTCATACATTACTGTATATGCTGGCTTTTATCCATGTTTTGTGGTGGGCACTAATATTTATTATAATCTGATTGCATATTCTGCTTAGTGAATCAATCTTTTGCTGTAATGTAACTATAACCAATTTCAATTTTTTAATTACCGTATAGCCAATTTCTGACCAATTATTAGTTTGACCTTCACATTGTCCAGAGCAGGATGGCCTTCCTTGCTTTTCCCTGTGACTGATAACTGGGACAGAATATATTTCCAAATAAGGCTGACAATAAATTGGAAGTCTTCATGAATTACAGTACCGGTAATAGATTTCTATGTGCAAATATCACATTGTGTCGGTCACAAGAAACTACATATCACTTCAATATGCCATGCAAAAACTTGACAGATATAATGTAAAATCTCACTCTCTAAATTACGGTACAGGGGAAATACATATTATTTCAATATTTCCTCAACTAATTCAAACTAGATAATACTGGGAATTGAACCCTGCGACCCTGGCAATATACAGTACACCAGCACACTAACCGACTGAACTATGGGAGCTCCATGGTGGAAATGCCACGAATGAAGTGAATGGGTTTATTACTGAGAATATTTGGCATTTACACTCAATTAAGGTGGCTCCTGATGGTTTTTAAACATGAATGCATAACTATATTAGACTAAAGTACTTAAAGGACCATCTGTACACGGTACGATTTGTCGTATACGATTGTCATCTTGGTGTATGTGATCAAATTGTACACGCATGTCAACATTCATCATCGAATCAGAAACAAGAATTATGTTGTGTGCAAACAATTACATATGCCAGTACGACAATCGTATACAACAATGTATGCCAGAATGACAATCGTATACGATGAATTGTATCGTGTAGAAGGGCCATAAGGAAGCCTAGTTAGTAAGTACTCGTACTTACTCGTACCAAGACGAGTCAGGGGTGTGACACAGGCTAGTCTTGTTTGCATTTTCCTTAACTGGTTCCAGTCGGTTTATATATCACACTTACAATTTTCCTTCACTATAACTTTAATACCTGTATGTCATCCAATTAATGTAGTGTAAATGCCAAATATTCTCAGTAAAATATCCATTCACTTCATAATGGCATAATACCACCATCATATAATACTGAACTTGTTGCCAAGCTCCTGTCATAGGACTCCATAATCCCAAGAGCTGTGGCTTAAATTCCAGCTACTAAACTGTTAGGCCTTGAAGTTATATTTTTCACAACCCATCTCAGTTGCATCTTCACACTCAAAGTTTTCCTTCACTATAACTTCAACATTGTCATAACTAAGTGCCAACCAGCAACCAGTTTCTCTTAAAATTAAATCAGATTAATTGCTTTGATGTACAGTAATATTGGTGCATTTTCCTTCAGCCTTCAGGGGCTTATTAAACTGGCTCATAAGACCTTTTTCAGCAAACTTTCAAAGGTCTTAAGAGCAATTGACGAAAGCTGATCAATATAAATGTTTCAACAGCGACTCACTCGACGAATAATGTCAATGGCGTCCAAAATTAATGGTGATTCGCAATTATGAAACACAGATTTAAGTATTATTAAACATTAAGAGAGCAGTAGATTATCACCAAAGTCATTAACAAATTATATACAACTCACCAGTCGCAGCAACCTTTAGGCGGTTTGACAACAGCTGCTTTGTGAAAACAACAGTGATCAACTGCATGGCTGGCTTCTTTCCTCGGATTAACGAGCACAATCGCGAACAAAATCTTTAGCAAGGATAGTCGTCTAGTTGGTAGAAGTCCAGTGGATCAATACGTATTTCATCTCGCTTCTAGATAGGTTTCATACGTCAAATAAAGTTATAAAGATACGAGCTTCTCTTCGCACGCAGAACATGTAAAATCGCGAAGCGACGAATACGAAATATTCCGCCATAACATCACGTGTCACTCTGATCACGTGCTATGTGGAATAAAGTACCGGTCGGCATTTTGATACCATGTTCAGAGAGATTTTAACAATGTTGTCAGCTTGGCGGAGCCTGAGGATTTCAGCATTATTTTAGATCAGATTGGTGTAATGTTAGACAGATTTGGTGTGTAGACAACCATATATAAAGACAATGATGCATTCAATTTCATTTATGATATTAGTGAAATCAGCTATTCAGTTGTTTTTCATGCATTACTAAAACAGAATACAGAATTGTTCATAATTATTCAAATATTTTTGAATAGAATAATTTTATATATTTAATTACCAATTTTTACCTAAACTTATCCACAAATCAAGAAAAACTACAATGACTCCAAGAAAGAGCATAATAACTCCAACAAAGAGTGCTAAGACTCTAACAAACAGTCCTCAGACTCCAACAAAGAGTGCTGTGACTCCAACAAAGAGTGCTATGACTCTAACAAAGAGTCCATCGACTCCTCCAGGAGTCCTATAACTCCTAGAAAGAGTTCACGGAGTCCACTAAAGTGTCATTTTGACCCCATGTTGGGGTCAAAACAACCCTTAGAGTCAAAACCACTCCTTGAAGGGTCAAAATGACCCTTCGAGGAAAGGTGCTGAAATGACTCCTTGGGGTCAAAACGACTCTTTTGAATTAACAGTGTAGTGGGTCCCAAGTCCACAGTTACCATAAAGCCATATGGTGATAGCCGGTAGGGCACATTGTATACTTTCATGTATATATATATATATATATATATATATTATATATATATATATATATATATATATATTTATATATATATATATATATATATATATATATATATATATATATATATATATATATATATATATATATATATATATATATATAATATATATATATATATATATATATATATATATATATATATATATATATATATATATATATATATATATATATATATATATATATATATATATATATATATATTATATATATATATATATTTGGTCTTAAAATGTATGTATTCCAACACTCGAAATTTTCCTTCACCATAAATCCTTTCAACATGCAGTAAATCATTTGTAACATATATATATATACATATAAACCATTAAACAATGTTTTCACTCTCACGAACGAAACGCAAATTCTTCCATAATGTCTGGGTGAATTAAACAAAAATATTAAAAATATATTCTTACTATTCTCGGTTGTGACTTCGTCCTCCGGATGTGACCGCTTTTGGGCTCGATTATCTGTTAAATAAATAACATTGTTATTAATTGTTCAACGTCGAAATGATACACCATGTATATACATGCACAGAACAGATCATTGTTCTGATTATGTGTGCAGCTAACACGCACTCACGAATACTTTATGTGTGGAGTAGATGACATCACAAGCGACTCGTCTCGGTCTCCATGTGTGTATCGGCCAAATTAATGGTGGCCGTAAATTTATTGAAAAGAAATTCAAACATGGTGTTAAATTCTAATGTATACGTTGTCTCGGTCAGTTAAATTAACAATTTAGCAGAAAAAAAACGAAAATGAGGAAAAGGATCTAATTGCTTTAGGCAACAGGATTGATTTTGTAACTGACATTTACTGTCTGAGAGATGATTATTAGTTTAATAGGAAGGGTAATATCTTCCTAGTTTGCATAAGTCATGTCCTGGCTATTTTTTATCACTGATATTTTGATTGTCTGAGCTGTTGTCATTTTACTAATTTATAAAGAACCGTTGATAATTCCCAATGACTAAGGCATTAACCACGGTATGTACAGTAGGTGCCACATATGTGGAAGTAATCTTATTAAATTTATGGGAGCAGAGTTGAGAAAATCTTATGTTGCACGTCATTTGTATTTTGCCAGCTTATAGTTGATTTATGCTTTACTACATAAATAACGATTTGATTCTCGAGAATTAACTAAATAAACCAAACTAGAATTAAGGATTAATAATATATCATTTAGTTAATTGCCGTAAACTTAATTACTTATTATCATACAGGACCAGATTGGAAAACATCTATTGTTGACGTTATAATAGTGGAAGTAATATTATTAAATTGGTGAGAGCAGTGTTAAGAAAGTCTGATGTCGCTGGAGATTACTACTTTGACTGTTTATTGTTGATTAATATTTAATCCATTGAACAGCGTTTTCACTCTCACGAACGAAACGTAAATTCGTCCATAAAGTAGATTCTTCCGTTATCTTCGGAGTAGGTTGTGTATGAGTTGTTCTCCTTCGTATTTACGTTGATCTTAGGGGCAAGATCAATAGGCAGACGGAGTTACTGGCCAAACATCAGAAAGTGTGGAGAATATCAGGCGGACGCGTGTTTAGTGCAGTTGTACGCATACACTAAAGGAACAACAAATAATGCGCAGGCGTTCTTCTTGTCGTCTTCCAGGTTTCCAAGCATGTCTACAGTAGTAACGTTCGATTGAAGCGTACCGTCTGCGAGTTCCCCTGTGTGTAATAGGGTGCGGAATGTGTCTTTGTAATATTGGCGATAAAACCACAAAGATCTTTAAATGAGTCTGGATTCAAAATTGCGTGTTGGAAAAGCCCATGGGAATTTCGTTAATCCATCGGCGACTACCAGGATAATCCCCCTTTTCTCTTTTCCAAAGATAGGAAATCCATAGCCAGAAGCTCCATGGGTTCTGAGACGTTGATGGGAATTAACGGCGCTGACCGAGGATCGCGTGCCTTACGTTTTACGCATCGTTCGCAATTTCGGATATAAGGCCAATAGAATCGTTGCAGCATGAGATCGACTGTTCTATCGAGGCCGAGATGTCCAACATCATCGTGCAGTCCTGGTTATGGATAGCTTTGGGAAGTACTAATTACATGTCTCTCCTCTCCATCAATTTGTCGATTACGATACAGAATTCTGGATGACAAGACGATTTTTCTCGCGCAGCAAGCAGGACAGGTCTCTGTATATTTCTGTCCCGAGCGAAGGATCCTCAAGACGTGGGCAATAATTCTATCTTGGTTCTGAAGCCATTTTCAGTCGTTTGTTGAAAACGAAGAGAGCTCTCCATGGTTGGGTAGAAAATCTCCAGGAACTGATTCACTACTCATGCAAACTGCCTCGACAGCAGGTACTTGGATTTCGTCGGGCGAAAACGGTTTGTTTGTCTCATAGAGCAAACAAAGTCCTTGAAACGCTTCAGAAGAAAGGTGACGAGCGGTTTCATCGTTATTGTGTATTACAATAATGCCAATAATGGTTTTAGGTACTCTTCCATTGGTGTATCTTGGGTTTTTGCGATCATCTACTTGTGCATCTCCATTGCTTTTCCCTGCCCGATAAGTAATTGTGAGGTCGAACGCGGATAAACTTGCTGTAGTTGTGAGGTATGTTAGTGGATTGCTGTCCGTTAGAACATGGAACTGACGACCATACAGATAATCGGAAAACGTTTCGGATAAGGCCCATTTCACCACCAAAAACTCGTGGCGATATATATGCTGAGTAAGGCTTTTCTGCTTCATTAAGCGTTCGACTAACATAAGAGACGACGTGGTATTTACCATCTTCAACTTGGTCATCGGTGTGAAGAACAAAAGGGAGCTCAAAATCAGGCAAGGCAAGGATAGGTGACGAGGTCAGCCTCTGGATTAAGGTTTCAAAGGCAGCCTGGCATTCGGAGCAATTATTAGTTTAGAGTGGCCAGGTTTCTTTGATGTTTCCCAAAAACAGAGTGTAGCGGTCGGGCGATTTTGCTAAACCCTTCGATGAAACAGCGATAGTAGCTTGAAAATCACACGAACGGTTGGAGTTCGCTAGCGTTATTGGGGGGTGGGTGTGTAAGCCGCTCTTTTATGGCATTTACCTTCTCGAGATCGGGCTCAATACCGTCCTTGGAGACAACACGTCTGCAGGATTTCCTTCCCCAGTTTGGTGCTTTATTGTGAAATCGTATTATTGCAATCGCATCGCCCAACGCTCCACTCTCGCTGGCGTTTTTTTTTTAAATTAAGCTCTATATCGCTCCGTCAGTATTAAGCATAGTCGACCCTGCCCAATTTGGGGGCATTCCGCGTTCCTCGGCGACCCATGCGCTTATCTCAATGGTTCATAATTGGTCAGAGGCCACTGATGGAACTGGAAACGCAGTTAGGGTGGTTTTGTTTGATTACCGCAAAGCGTTTGATCTCATAGACCACCGTATTCTTGCAGAGAAGATTATCCATCTTTCTATTCCATCATTTGTTAAAAAGTGGAATTTTGGCTTCCTGAGGAAGAGTGCAAAGTGTTAAACTATCCAACGATTGCATTTCGGAGTGGGCCGGGGTTCCCCCAGGGGATAATATTGTGTCCCTGGCTCTTCATCCTAATGATCAACGATCTTAGAACGCCAAGTGTTGACAATTGGAAATATATTGATGACACCACCATATCTGAAGTCGTAAACATGGACAATATAAGTACCATCCAAAACACTGTCAATGATGTTCAAAGTTGGTCTGCGGCAAATAAATTACAACTCAACGGTTCCAAGTGTAAAGAACTCCGGATTTGCTTTGCAAACTCCGATTATTTTTCTCTAACAAGTGTCGTATTGGACAGTGATCAACTTGAAGTTGTAACCCACGCTAGAATATTGGGTCTAACAATAAGCAACGACCTAAAGTGGAATGAGCATATAACTAATTTTATCAAGAAAGTGAACAAACGATTTTATTTCATCGATCAACTCAAACGTGCAAAAGTACCAGCTTCTGACATAATTACCTTTTATTGCACCGTATCAGGCAAGTCCTGGAATATTGCTGTCAAGTCTACTACTATGGGTTACGAAACTCTCTCAAATGCTGTTGAACGAGTTCAAAAGCGAGTTATGTCTCTTGTTTACCCCCATGTAAACTATGACGATAGCCTAATTCTTGGTGGTATTGACAAGCACAGTACTAGACGCGAGGAAGCTGCATGTAAGAAACTTCTCAGTGAAATTATGAACAAACCTGACCACAAGTTGGTTCATCTTTTACAACCAAAACAGGAGACGCATTATAACTTAAGACAATCTCGCGTTTTTGCTAATTACATCGCGAATACAAACAGATTCTTAAACATTTTTATTCCTTCGTCTGTTAATCGAAATCGTAAATAGTTATAATTATAATAATTATAATAATTATGTTAATATTTTTCACTAATTTGTAATTGCCTTAATTGTATATATTACTTATATTTAAACTGGATTGTAAACTTGCACGCAATTCAGCTTTTTAGCTGCAATGTGTATTTTTTTAATAAACTATCTATCTATCTATTTTAGAACCCATAAAATCATAAGGAAGTCTGGTTAAAAAGACATTTCTGATGCTCGTTGACTGTCAATCCTTTCTGCTCGAGGCGTTGCATTAGTCGTGTTAGCCGCTCATCGTGTTCTTTTGGTTTGGTCCCCAAATAACAATATCGTCGGCGATATTTTGCACACCAATGACGCGAATTGCATTTTCGATTGCGCACTGGCACTGTAAAACCTCGCTCGCAGAGTTACTTACCGTTTGTAGCGAAATAAACCACGATGTGTCGTAAACGTTGTTATTCTCCGCGAAGATTGTTCCAACGAAATTTGCTGATAGCCAGCTTTGAAAGCTACTTTGCTGTACTTTACAGCGCCGGTCATGCTTTCGAGCAATGTCGTTGTCTTTTGACAGCTGTATTCACTTGGCGATAGTCTCCACATACGCGGACTTCATGCGGATTTCTAGGCTTTGGCGTGACTACCAACCCACCAAGCCAACCAGTGCTTTCGTCTGCAACCGGCTCGATTATATCTTTGTCGATGTACTCGTCCAGCCTCGAATCGAGTTGTTTTCTCAAATGAAACGGTACACGACGATAATGTTGTGCTACCGGAGGTACTGTCTCGTCTACATTGATTTTCTCTTTCAATTGTTTTTCTTTCAATTCCCGAAGCTTTTGTTTCTGAAGAATCTTTGCTATTCTTGGATAGTTCCGGTTTGTTTACGGTTTAATATGTAAAGGCCAGATCCTCACTGTGATGTCACACTGTATATATTATATCTTTGGGATTATTAAATTAAAGCACTCAAAACGTAAGGTAACTTCATGGGATTACATACTTTCATAATTTTGTTACATAATTGGCCGTTGATTTAATATTCTTTTATATGCATATAAATTGGCCCTTAATTATGACCTCGTTTTAGAGTAAAAATTCTCTTGAATTTCTTGCACGATATCGAGGTCATTTTATATGCATATAAAAGAATATTAAATCAGCGCCCATTTTTGAATAAGGCCTATTTACAGGCTTCTTCAATAAGTCATTATGCAGCGTGATGTCAAAATGAGGACATTTACATCATTGGAATAGCCAGGATTTTCTGTCAAGACGGCCGGCCAGGAAAAACCTAAGTTAAGCGTAACTGAGGAAAATGAAGAGCCAAGAGTACAAATTTTCTCAGGGGGCCCACTTATTTTGCCAGGGCGGGGGAGGGCAGGAATTTTTCCAGCCCCTACACCTCTGATTTACATATCAAACAAAT